>MINK01172170.1:0-59847 GCA_001735545.1 Phormia regina
TCTTTTACCAAGCATTATCAAGACAAAGTTGTCAGAACTCGAGCGCTGACAATTTTCTTTTAACGCTGTAATAATACTGACAAATTCAGTCTACATTTTACAAATCTTTATTACGACAATTTTTTGACGTTTGTCTTGATAAAAATTTGTCTAATGTAGACTCAACGTAAACTACAACTAAAAGTAACTGAAAATAAAACGCACCAATTTAGCGCTTTTTCATTAAAAAGTGCTGCAAGAAAAGGCGACTTTTGGTTTATTGAAAAGCGCTCGATGTAGCGCGAAAGGCACTGAATTGTTAACGCTGATAAAGAGAAACTTAGGAATTCATTTTGTTTTGTTTATTTACTCTGAGGACTTTTTTTGCTTTATACAAATTAACTACCACCAGTTAAATTTAAAAAAAGACTTAAAAGTTTCTTAAAGTTTATTAAACTTTGATTCGTATGACTTTTGCCACATTTATTATTATTAATTTTTTCTCGTTTGCATTTGACGTCAGTTTTCAGATGATTGTATTTTTTTATAAGTTAATAAAAAGATAAAGCTGAAATTAAAAATAAAGATTTTATAAATTTATATTTATAAAAACAAATGTAAAAAATATGGCATAAAAATGTTGGTAATTGATATAAACAATCAAAGCGATACTTATTTTACTTTCCTTTCATTTATTTTAAAAATAAATTGAAGAAGCAAAATAATTAATTTGCAAATTATTTATATTTTTACAGTGTATTTTATAGATACCATTAAGCAGTTTTTAAAAGACTTGGCTTCATTGTATATTTTTATTTTTTCTCAGTGTATTTGCTTTTAAATTTTTTCTTTTATTTAATTTTGTCTTAAGATAAATTAATATATAACAGATAATTTGGCAGGTGGCTTTCATCATTTGCTTTCAAACAGAAAATAAAGAAACAACGTGTTAAGCATTATAAACATAATTAATTTAAAATTTATTTAAATTTTGCCAAAATGAAAAATTAAACAATACTAATGAATAACAAATTAAAAACGTGTTTAAACAGAAGTAATAGAAATTAAATAAAAAGAATTAAAAGTTATTATTTTTTAAAGATTTAAATTTAAATATTACTTATATTTCAAAATAATAAATTATTATGTTTACTATTTTTTTTTTTTTTTAATTGCTATATTAACTAACTGATAAGTTTTGTTTTAAAATTTCTAATCATTTGTGCTTTAATAACAATAATTTTTATTTTAGTCTAGGTCAGTTTTTATTTATTTCATAAAAAATAGTTTTTTGTTTGTTATTTTTTTCTAGGAATTTTAAGATTTTTTTCTTTCTTTTCTAAATAAATAAACAAATAAATTAAGTAATAAATTTTCTTATTGTTACAAAATTATTACTTAATATTTATAATAAAAATCATTTATTTATTCTTTTATATGCCAAAAACTAATAGTTTGTAATAAAAATGGTTTAATAATAGTTTTTAGAAAAATTTCCTTTATAATATTAAATTAAATATAACATCATCAAATTTATAGTTTTATTTTAAATATTATTAAAAATACAACGAGAAAAGCTTACAAAATGTTTAAATTGTTTAAAAAAATATATTTTTCTTTCTATGAAATATTAAAAAATTAATTTAGTTTTTTAGCCTTAACAAAAATTTCCATTAAAAATATTAAAAAAAACAAACTACATATATTTTTTAAATTTAGTTTATTGCATAAATTATTTAAATTTTATTATTTTAATAAAAATTTATTTAAAAAAAATATAAATATTAAAACAAGAATAATTTACATTTAAATTAAATATCAACATTTTTCACAGTGTGTTCTGTTTTGTTTTGGAGAATCATAATAATAAAAAAACAAATACACAAATTGTAAACAAACAAACAAACAAACACAATAAGGGATGAGTAGTTAGTCGATTATACAAGTATGAAAGTATGTAACCTACATATATTATAATGAAAATAAATTTAAGCTTCATTATACAGGTATGGAGGTGTATGTGTTTTTTTTTCTGTTTTGTTATGATTTTGCTGCTCTTCTTTCAATACTCTAATTGGAAATGTTTGATTGTTTGATTTACAAGAGTAGAAATGTATGTAATATGTTCACATATATTTAAGTTGTTTTTAAACAAGTGTGGGGGTATAAGTGTTTTATTTTGATGTCTCTCTATATTCTAATTGATATGTTTGTTTGATTGTTTTGTTTACATGAATTTATAACTTGTTTTCTTGTTTGACACTATTATGGGGTTTTGTTTACTTTATTTTTTTTTTGTGCAGGCTTAAAACATAGTTGATAGCAGCTTGTTATGAAAACTTATTATAATTAAGTTAATGAGGATTATTTACGATTTTAAACTAAAAAATATTACTGTTTCTTTGAAATTACAATAAAATTAATTATTTTTAAATAAAAGCATTATATTTATTTACATTTTATGATAAATATTACTTAACAAAGCTAAAGAATTTACAAAAGAAAATTCAAAAACAATATTTAGTAATTAAAAAATTATTTTTATTTAAAAAAAATAAAGATTAAAATCTTTATTTTAAATAAAATAGAGACTAAAATCTCTAATTTAAATAAAATAAGGTCTAAAATCTTTATTTGAAATAAAATAAAGTCTAAAATCTTTAAATAATTTTGATTTTTAAAAGTTAAAATTAAAAATTTCTTATTTATGAAAAAATTTATTTTAAATAAAATAAAGCTCAATGGAATCATTGAAAAGTTTAAAAATATGAATTTTTAATTAAAAAAGTTTAATTTAAAAAAGCAATTTTATATAAAATTTTATTATGAAAAAGAATATTTTTTTGCTTAAATATATTCTTAGGTTTAACAATTAGTATTTTTTTAAATAAATTACGCTTTTAACATTTTAATTTAATTCACTTTTTTATTAAACTTTTAAATTAATTCCTAGAAACTACAATTGATTGTCAAGTTCATGTTGTTTATAGTTTTGTTTTTTTTTTCTTATGTTTGCCCCAACATAAACTTCATCACCATAGAAATATTTAACTTGTATTTTGTTGCTCTTTAGTATACAAGAAAACAAAAAATAAGAACAAAACAGAATCCAGAAAAAAATTAAATTAAAATAAAACAAAACTAAACTAACATTTTTTACTGGTATGTATTTTGTTGTTGTTGCTGTTGTTCAAAATATATTTAACTGCGCAGTTTAAAAATAAATTCCTTCTTATATATATTTTTTTATATTTCTTTTTCTTCATGCTTAAACAATAAATATTTTCAAATATTGTTTTTTTCTTATTTTATTTTTTTTTTGTTTTTACTCCCCGAAAAAAAAGAATGTAGGCAGAGTAGATTAGTCTTTTTTTTAAGTATGAATGATGTTTTGTAATTCAGCTACACAGTAAAAGACTAAAAACAAAAACAACTAAAATAAAAAGTAATTTTGAAAGTAAACATTAACACACAAGCATACAAAATTTGAGAAAAAAAATGTATATAAAACACCTTACCTCTCTTGTTCTCAATCCAAAAAAGTGCAAAGAAAAAGTGTAAAAGAAATATGAAACAAATATGCAAATGAAGACCACAATTATTTTTAGCGATTTTTAAGCAAAAAACGTTTATTTTTTTCAATAGAGCGAGATTTAAAAAAAAAAATTAAGTTTTATTCTTGAAGGTAAAATAAATAGAGTTTTCCCTTTAAACATTTTTGATAGTTTTTTATTAAAAAATATTTAAATTTGTATTATTATATTATATATATATTTCTAAACGCCGGCTGTCTTAATTATACATATGTGTAAAAAATATATAGATTATGACTTTTGGAATTGAGAGTTTTTAAAACATTTGTTGTTTACATTTTATTACCAATAGGTCATAATAGTTTATCATTTCAAAATTTTAATACAAAAGAAATAATAATAAAAAACGCTTTAAAAGTTAGTTATAAAAGTAATTAAATTTATTATATTTTACTGATTAAATTCTTTACAAAGATCATCCCTATGCTAGTATTTTTTTAAATAGTACAAATAAAAGTGGCATCACTAAATTAAGTGTTGTCATAGCTTTAATGTAAACAGTTTTGTTTTGATTTTATTTGACAATGTGCATGTTAGATTTGACATTTTGTTGGACTTTTAGTGATTTTTAATATTTACCATAAACATGTTATAATTTTTCACTTAATTTTCATATTAAGAAAAATTTTTTAGGTGAAAAATATTCTAAATATAATTTTACAAATGTAAATTAAATTTTTTTAACGTACGAAGATATTTATTAAGTTGTTTATTTATTTATTTATTTATTTATTTATTTATTTATTTAATTATTTATTTATTAATCTATTTATTTATTTACTTATACGCTACAAGATTTTAATTATAATTTGATCTCTTAAAAAATTCATTCACTCCTTTAAGACTCAACTACATTTAACACTTTCGCTTCAACTGCGACTGACAGCTATGCAACGCATAAATGATATTATCCCAGTCGTTGCATTGTTTTCTTATTAATTTTCGTTTATAATAAAATATGAAGATATTAAAATTAATTACGTGCTTAGTGAAAATAATGAATTACAAAACAACCGATACAATGTATTTAAGTACTTCGGCACTTCAACGTTGAATATTTTTTATCTTTGAAGTATTATAAGCAGAAGTTTGACGTACTGATTTGGTTCCGTTCTATATAAATGCATGTATTGTACTGCAGCTGTCAGTCGCAGTTGAAGCAAAAGTATTCTATGTAGTTGAGCCTTTAAGCGTGTAAAAAAATTTACTATTGGCAACCTTGTTTTGTATATAACTGACAACAGAGATGCCAAATTATAAATTTAATTGCCATTTTAATGATTTGTTAAACTGAAATAACCAATTAATTTGCTTTGAACTTGAACTACATAGGTTTTTGAAGATTGTAGATATACAAACAATTATTATCGGCAACTTGTCAAAATAGACCACATTTTTTTGGTGTAAATTTTGACTTTTATTGGAAAAAACTCTAATTAGGGTTTTATTAAAATTTCTTAAAGAAAAATATTAAAAATTACCTTTTATTAACTGCTTATTACCATGAATATTATAATTTATTTGAATAAAAAAGGTTTTTCCTTTCTCTCACTTGTTTTTACCATTTTTCCTTTATTTTCATTCATCCCTTTTATTAATTACTTAACAAAACTTTAATTTATTTTTAATTGTAAAACAGAAAATAACTTATTGAAGTAATTAAACATGTTTTGTTTTTATAAGACACAAATAAGTTTCTTAAAAGTTTTTTATAAAAAAAAAAAATATAAGACCCTGAAAAAAAGTTAAAAGTAATTAGAAATAAAAATTAAATTATTTATTAAAAAGAAAACTTTATTAATATTACAATAAAAAATGAGGGAGGGTGTTATTGAAAAGTATTTTAAATTTTTTTATAATAAATTATAATTCTCTGACAATTTTGTTTTAAATTAATAATAACTTCCTTATTTGCAATAATATCAGATAATTTTTTCTTTATTAGTAAAATAAATTCATACATATGTTTTTAAACAGCTATTATAGTAAAAGGGCAAAATAACTTGAGGCGTTTTTAAAAATAAAATTTATCTCACAGTTTTTTTCTCCTTTTGAAAAATATTTATAAAAATAATATTGATATGGATTTTTTTATTGATAAAAACATACACTTTTTTTTTATATGAGATATTATTGATATAATTGTTTGAAATTTTTTATATTTTTTAATATAACATCTGGCAACTGATATTATCATTACTAATAGCTTTGCTGTTTGTTATAAGAGTGTGGTAACTCATTTGTTAAGATTGCCAGTTTGTTTTGTTTATTTTTTAACAGGTTAATTAGGTTTTTTTTATAGTTCTTTCTTTAAATTAATTTTAGTTTTTCTTTTTCTAAATGATTTTTAATTTAATTTTTAAAGATTTTTATTTACTTTAAAAATCTTAGCATACACTTTTACTTATAATAATTTTATATGGCATCCTTGTTAGTTTTCTTATATAATTTACAAAACTCATTAACCCGTTAATTTATTAATTTAATTTTTTATATTTTAATAAAATAATAGAATATTCATATATTTTTTATGTTTTAAATTTTTAATTTAATTTCCATTTTATAAAGGAACATACACATACCTATGTATATAATTTTTAAATTAAATTATTGTTGACCCCTGTGAACATAAAAAATAATTTACAATATTAATTAATAATTCTTGTTTGGTTATTGTACTAACAATGAAATGCCATTTTAATAATTAATTAATTTATACAACCAACAAGGCAAAGTTCAATTTTCAAAATACAATTTACAATTTAAGTTCCATTAATCATGTAAATAATTGTTTATGTAAAAAAAAAACACGACAAATAATAAATATTTAAAAAAAGATGCATTAACAAATACGCTTAATTGACTTTTATTAAAATTATTCATTAAAAATAAATTATTGTTATAAATGAAAAATATTATTTTTAAATCTTAACAATTCTTAAATATAAACAAAAATTCCATTTAATTTTCTTATTAATTTATTTAAATTTATTCATATTTATTAAAGTTTAATTGATATTTTTCTAATAAAAATCAAAAAACCCTTCCTCCTTAATCCCTTTCATACTGGCAGCCCTTATGATAGCCTAAAAGTAAATATATGGTAACATTGTACTATTGTTTACAAAATCATTAAACAGACGTATGAGTGTTGAAGAAAACGAAGAAAAGAAAAATATACACGAATATACATACATATGTATTAGTGTTGCATTGCTAGTGTTTTTTATAAAGTTGTTATTGTCGTTTAAGTTAAATTCTTATTAATAAAAAAGAAGGCTTGGCTTGAGTTGTTTTTATTTTAATTTATTTTTATGTTCTTTTGTTAATAAAATATGCAAAAAAGAAAGAACAACAAAATGGTGATAGATAAATATAAATATTTATTTTCTAAAAATAACAAAAAAAAAAAAAACCTTACCATAAAAAAATAAACAATAATAACAAAACAATTTGTTTATTATGACAATTATATTAGACAGAGTTCATGCTGTTGTTGTTTATTAATAAATTATTATTGCTAGCTGTCATTCAATATATGACATTTGAGTTAATGCAAGAAATATCTAAATGCAAAATAATGTTTTGTTATTGTTATAGTAAAATACTTAATTAAATGGCGTGAGGTGTTTTTTTATCTTTTGTGATTAAATAGATGTTTTTATTGTTATTATTATTGTTTTAAAGGCGTCTAAATACTTTATACAAGTGACCTTAAAATTGTAAATATATTTACGTATAATTATAATTTTTGTTGTTATTTATAAAAATAATAATATTAAAGCTTTAATGCAAACAGAGAGAGAGTGTGTTAAAATAAAAAAGTAATAAAGATAAAGATTATAATTAAATTTGAATAATATTGGAAATAAATTTAAAAATAAGATAAAAATTATAGTAGGTTTATTATTATATTTTTTAGATTAAATTTGTGTGCTTTTTCCAGTTTATATCTAAATTTATTTAATTTTTAAAAATTTCTTGCTTTTTTATTTAACTTCTCAAAATTTCCTTTCTCGTATACATTGTTTATATTGCTAACAAAGTAAGCAAAGTGACAAATTATCGGATTTTTTTTCATTTACTACAACTAAAAATATATGTAATAATATATTTAAAAAAACTAACTTCCTGGATTTTTATTTATTTAATTTGTTTTATATAAACTTACTTCAATTTACCTTAAAATCTTCCCCATATTCCCTATATAATTATTAAACTCTGCAAAATACTCTCTACCTATTCCCTGTTCACATTGCCAGCAAAATGACAAACTGTCTCTGTAAAATAAGCAGCCATATTTGTATTTACCATGTTTACAAACTGCATGCAAAAAGTCATACAAAACAAAAACAAACACATACAATTTTCTATAAATAAAGTCTACCCGTGCTTAAGTATGTATGTATGCAATATGCACAACATGTTGATATGAAAGTGTCTGTCATCAACAATCACGTACTATTTTAATTATTGTTGCCAGATGGAAGTGTAGTAGGTGTTTAATATTACCTTGTCATTTTAGCCGTTTTTATTATGCATTTCAGTGGTTAATTTCCGCCTCATTAATTATTTTGCAAAGAAAAAATAAATAAAAATCTATTTTCTTTTCAGCTAAATGTCTTTAAAAGAAATTACACACTAATTAGAAAATATTTAATTTTAATTGTTTTAATTGTTTTTATTTATTTTTTTTAATAAAACAAACAAATATTGACATGTGAAATACTACAAAAATTCTTCTTAAATTTCCTTCCGTTTAAAATAAAATAAATTTAAAATATTTAAGTGATTTTTCTTTTTAGAATTTATTAATGATGTGTAATGTTTAAAATAAATTACAATTATATTGTTGTAAACAAAAAAGGAAAATAAATTTTCTTGTTTATTAAACCTTGAAATAAATTGTGCAAAAAAAAGTAAAAAACAGGGAAAATTAACAAAAAAGATTTAGGAAAGATTTGGGAAACATACATTTTTCTTTAATTTTTTAAAATAAAACTAAAACCTAAAAAACATTACAAATGTTGCCTTATGTAGTGTTTACACGTGAGATTTTTGTATCATAACAAGTGATACACATGAGAACACCTAGATAAATTTTTATTATAATAAAGCGGTTTTTTATATAAATTGTAACATTTTTATTATTTTTTTATTTAATTTCATTTTTTTTCTTCAGAATATTATATCAATTAAATTTCTATGGAGAATTTAAATAATAGCCAAACAAAATCAGCGATGATAAATTTGAGCTTGAGCTCTACATAAGAAAATTTTTTATCAAAACAAACATCAACATAAGTGGCTACCGTTGCATTAGACTAATTTCTATTTGTCTTAATAGAAATTAGTCTAATGTAGACACTATGTAATAATTGTATCATAACCTTAGAATAATATAAGTAAATGTGGTATATAACTAATAAATTCTTATCATTATAAGAATTTAACATTTGTTATGATTAAAAATATCTCGTGTAGACCCTATATTATAATAAAAATTTTAACAAAAATTTTTATATATAAAAACAAACATTTTAATATTTTTTCTTCTTGACAAACGCTTAAAAATATTAATCAATTGTTATGGTTTTCAGTGTTTGTCTTAATAAAAATTAGTCTAATATATCATAACATTAAAATAATATAAGTAAATGTGATATATAACTAATAAATATTTATCATTATAAGAATTTAACATTTGTTATGATATAAAAATCTCTCTTGTAGACGCTATATTATAATAAAAATTAAAAAAAAAATTAATTTCAAAGCAAACATTTTAATATATTTTTCTTTATGACAAACGCTTTAAAATCCTCATAAGACTCCTAATTTTTTATAGTGTATTTATAAAAATTTATTACACATTTAATTGCTAATAAGTTGTTATCCTTGAATTATTTATAAACACGTTTTATATTTAATGTTTTTGTGCAAAAATTGTGTGTTTTTTTATTTATTTATTTCCATTTAAATAAAATACAATTGTTTTGTATAATATTCCTTTTTTTTGCCAACCTCTTGGCCTTTTTATTTTTGCGTTAATTAAAAAATTAAAATACACTTGATTAAATTTTTTTTATTATAAAAATTCTGATGTCATATTTGGTGATACATGTGGGTGGCAAATACATTATATAAATCTTATAAAACAGAAAGCGATAAGTTCAAGGTTAAAATGATATGAGTTCAAAAAAGGAGGAGTTCAATTTCACATGAAACTTATAATTATGAAAATTAGACAAGACTTTGCTTTGAAATTTATAATAAAAAAAAACTTTTAAGAAATCTTAAATAAAGATTTTTGGTAAAAATATGGCAGCTCTTTAAATGCTGTTAAACATATTAACAATGTAAACAATATGGCGGCATTAAATACAGATAAGGGATATTTTCAAAGAGTTACCACATGATAAATAAATTATTACTAATAAAACAACAGAAAATTTTAAAATTTCCCATTTAAAATTGTTTCTTTAAAAACTTATGATTTTAAATAAACTTTAGTAATTTGATTAAATTATTAAATATAAAAAATAATATAATTTCTTGAATTTAACATAAAGAAACAATAAATTAAATATAAAAATTTTATAAAAATGTAATAACATTTAATTGTTAGTTTTTTTTTATATAAAAAAATAATAATTATAAAGTGTAAACAAAACTCTTAAAGATTTTTTTTAATAACTAATTCCATCATATGACTTTTATTAATTTGCCTTAAATTTTTTAAACAATTAAAATCTTATTAAGTTAAATAAAATCTCTTTTTAATTGCTTGCAAATAATTTTATTTGCAACTAAATAAAACAAAATGTATAAAACATTTTCACACTCTCTTGACATTGAATTAATAATTTTGTTTTATTTAATTTTTTTGTTTAACAAAAAAATACAACTCAAGCCTTCTTCCACACGAAAGCAAATGTGCTATAAATTAAATTAAATAAAATAAAACAAAAAAGGCAAAATCGCATAAAATTTTCATTTATTTATTTCTTTTTTTTTTTCGTTTACAAAACTAATGAATTTTTCATTAATTTAATAAAAAAAGAAACGCAATGAAGTCTTGTCATCACCATAGTCATTGTACCCATATGTTTAGCCAACGAACAACGAACTTTGATTTTGAAATTTTTTATTTATTTTTTTTCTAAATGACTATGACTTTTATCAAATGACTCAAAATTGGAGAATTTTGATTGGTTTAATTTATGGTTTTAGAATCTAAAATTTTATTTTTAAGAGGGCTAACTGTTGTTAGAAATAAAACGAATTTCAAACACACTATTGTTTAGCGAAAAAGTTTATATAATAAATTCCTTAAGAATAATATTTTTTTTAATTATTTCCCATATATATTTCACAATTCCTAGCTCAGAAAGTGCTGTCATATTGTTCAAATTAATATTTTTTAAATAAATTATATTACTTTTATAATTTTTTATTTATTTATTTATTTATTTATTTATTTATTTATTTATTTATTTATTTATTTTATTCTAACTATTGTCAGTAAATGATTTTCTGGCAAATTGTTGGCATCATTGTTCCCTGGTTTGTCTTTGTTTACATTTTTTTCTCTCGTTTTTAATAAGGTGCTGCCACATGATTTCATTAGGAATTTTATGGGATTTGGAAGTTTATTAGATTTTAAATGAAATTTTTGGATTTTATTTAAAAAAAATTACTGTTTGCCGAAGAAATAGTTTTTTATAACTCATTAAAGAGAAAATTTTTAACAATTTTTTTGGATTTTTTTTATTATTATTATTAATATTATTATTATTACTATTATTATTATTATTATTATTATTATTATTATTATTATTATTATTAGAAATCACTTATTTACAAATCAGGAACTTCACAGTTTCCTGGTTTAGGTTTCTTTAAAATAGGAATATCAATTACTAAAAATAGAATTGTGTTTGTAAGAGTGAGAAGAATGCACTTAAAGAAAAGATGTCCATTACATAGTTCAATTTTCAATAAAACTTATTTTCTTATACACTTTCACTTTCCTTACACTTCAATTTATTAAAATTAAAGTAAAAAATTTAATTATTATTCTCCCTACTTTATTTTAAAACATTAATATTAAAGAAATTGATTACCAAACAATTGATGTCCATAATTTTTTACAGTGCATTTACTACCCTTTGCCCTCTCAGCAACGATTAAATGAAAGAGCGTAAGAATGTGAACTCATACAACACAATTGTTCTTTGAAAATGACATCTCTGGTTTAAAACATAGAGAAAAACTAAAACTCCATCTTGCTCCCAAAAAACCTTACACAATTGTCAAAAAAACCTAACTTTTTGTATGTGTTAGTAAAATTTTCTGTAAGAACAAAGTTATACATGTGAAAAGAGCGATTTTTTTTGGTTTCTTAGCGAATGAAAAGAGTTGAACTTCTAGTTGTTTTCTATGGTTTAAAATTTGTTCTCTCATGTGTAATATAGAGCTACCATAATGTTGTAATAAAAATTTAATGGGATTTCAAGATTTTTTAACGGGTTTTTTTAAATATTTTTATTTATTTGGATATTTTAAACGATTATGTTTAATATTTTAAACAAAATTTAAATTAAAAAATATTTATTATTATTTTATTATTTATTATTTTATTATAATAAATATTATTGTCATTATTATTAATTTTTGTTTCTATAATTTAAATTCAAATTGTTAAAAACTTGTAATATCTCTTACTTTTTGTCTGTAGTTTAATTATTGGCGTCTTCAATTTTTTTCTTATATTTATAACGACGTCATATGCAAATTTATTAATAATTTATACGTTCCAGTAAAATGGCACGTTTTACAAATTTTTTTTCT
Organism: Phormia regina; assembly: GCA_001735545.1. Lineage (NCBI taxonomy): Eukaryota > Metazoa > Arthropoda > Insecta > Diptera > Calliphoridae > Phormia > Phormia regina. The sequence continues at coordinate 12,426 of MINK01172170.1, forward strand.
TCCTTCCTTCAATTTTTTTTTCTTGCTTGATTTTTTATTTACGAGTTTTTATTAAAATTTTGTTAACAAAACAACAAGAAAATGAATTAATGAATTCTGATGATGATGATGATTTTTTAACAATTACAAAAAAAGGCCTTCAAAAAAAAAAAATAACTAAAAACAATTTGACATGTGTCTTTAAGATTAATAATTTGCTAAAGGAGAATAATGTCAAAAATGTTGAAATAAATTAAAATTTTTAATTTAATCTGGCTTCTTAGAATTTAGTAAAATAAAGTATAACAAATTATTTCCTTGAAACTTAGTATTAGATAAATTAAAATGCCTAAAAGTATACTATGATTTTAAAATTTTGTTAATTCAAGTGAAAAATGTCAACTACTTTTAGGTAAATTAAGAAGATTAATAAATTTTCACAAAATTTATGTAAATAAATTTTTAATAATAATTTAATTTGAAAACTTATTTAAAAATATCTTAACATTACTTTTGACAGAAATTATTAAGAAATTAACACATTCTTAATTTCTTTATTGCACTCAGCCTAAAAATATTCATTTATATATTAATTTTTTTTTTATTACATTTATAATAACTTTGAAAAATATTACATAATTGTTTTTCTTATTTTTCTGCTGTTGTTTTTCCTTATCTAAATTATTAAGTATTTTTCTATTAATTACCTAAAAATGTGCTTTACTTTTATGGTTATATTAAACGCCTACACTTATGCCCCCTAAAATAATATTTATTTTTTTTTTTTATTTTCTCTATTGCTTCAGCTGACTATTGTTTTATGTTTTCGTAATCAATATTGACATTTAACTCAATATATATATTTGAAATATCTGTTTTATAATACTACTGTGGCTGGCAATTAAGTGAAAATGTTTATTTACTCATACTTCCGGCTTTTTCACTATGATGAACATTTTGTTTTTGTTTTATTTTTATTTTTTTATTTCAAGAGCAAATAACATGTGTGTGTTGTTACATTTTTCAAATATAAACCGGCAATAGCCACCAACAGTTAGCCAAATCAAATAATCAACCAACCGACCAACCAATCAGGCGTATTAAATTACATTTTGTAAATGTTATTTAAAATCATATAATTTGTTTTCTTGTAATTTAATATTTTATTGTTGATATTTTTATATAATTAAATTTTATTTTATTTAATTTTATTTTAAAGATTTAAAACAAAAAATATTCAAGCTAATAATGTTTAACAACAGGAAGTTAATGTTAAAGTTTTTTTGTTTTAAATAAAGAAAAACATACTAAAATGTATTAAAAGTTTATTTTTGTCTAATTCTCAATTGCAAGTTTATTATTTTTCAATTCCTTATGAAAAAATTTACTCTTAAACAATTGGCATCACTAATCACTGATTAGTCTTTGTTTACAATTACATAGGGTCTACATGAGAGATTTTTGTAGCAAAACAAATAACAAAAAAAAACTTGAATTATTATTATTTTTTATTTATATCAGCATATATGAGAACACGATAACATTTTTTTATAATAAATCAACTTTTTAGTTTTTGTCGAGGATTTTATTCTTGTTATTTTTGCTCCAAATATTTATTTAATTGAGATTTAAATTTTTCTTAAACAAAAAGGAATAAACGTTTAAAAAAATACAACAATAAAATGGGTTTAGATAGCAAAACAAATTTCATTTCATTTGAGTTCCAACATTTATATCATAACGCTGGAATATTATTAATAAATGTAGTTTCCACTTGATAAATTCTTATCAGGAAAAGTATTTGACGTTTGTTTATGATAGAAAAATCTCTCGTGTAGACCCTATGATATCCTCAAGTTTAATATCAAGTTATCATATTGATATAATTAAGAGCCCAAACACAACCAAACGGATTTCAGTGTTGTTTTCCGCACTATGAGAGAAATTCTGTGCTTATAATGATAATGCTGATTGATGCTTGTTGTGATAGAAAAATCTCTTGTGTAAACCCTTTTTTATACACATAATTTTTAGCAACATGACGGATTTTTCTTAATACCGAATGCAAATTAATTAATTTATTTAATTTGATGCATATTTCATTATTTATTTCCTATAAAATATATTTTGAATGTCTTAAATGTCACATTACTTTCTTTTTCTTATCACGAAAAGAATTTGACGTTTGTTATGATAGACCCTATGTTTGATAAAGTTTAAAATATCTTAATATTTTGCATATACGTACATTATTAATTAATAAAATATTTCAGGTTCGAAAAGATTTTAATTTTCTGATTTAATTTTTATAAATAGAGCAGACATCTAATTTTGAGGAACATGAGGGATTTTCTTAATACCGAATGCAAATTGTTTATTTATTTTTTATTATTTATTCATTTTTTATTTGTTTATTATAAATACATTTTTGATGTCTTAACAAAATTGCATTTCTAAATGCTATATTACTCAAAGCAATCTGGCAGCTATACCTGGGTCCTTATTTACATCTTCTCCTGTTTTGTTTACATACAGCGTCTACAAGAGATTTTTATTACTTAATATGTAACGGAGAATATAAAATTCGCTCTCTAAGAGAATTATCTACGTGTAGACTAAAATATTAGTATTATATATTGCGACACGGTTGTGACAAGATTTCTCTACATCACTCTCTTATAAGATCCCAGCAGTTTATTTGGTGGCGATTAAGCCGCTTTTAGATAATCAGATTCATTGGTGTATAGCTCTTCATCGGTCACCATTAAGCGTATTACCAATTGGCACTTTACTGGCACTAAGGTAAACGGGAGAAAGACGAAAAGAAGAATCAAAAATGTTTAACTGTCTCATTGTGACCAGTAAAGTCATTTTTGTAGACGTTAAAGTGGTTGTGTATATAAAAAAGACCCACCTTTTGATCATTGAAGTGCTTATTGGTCCTTAGGTAGTCGTGAAGGTGATTGTGTGTGCCAAAAAGTGACACTATGAAGTCATTGAGGTGGCAATAGACTTCCTCCTAGGACAAGCCCATGTTAAAGTGACTAGTCACGTGGCTCATAAAGTGACAATAATGAGATCTGATAAGATTTATTAGAATACTTTTACACCTTGTTTACTTTGAGTCTATTATCAAGACAAATTATTATCATAGTAAAAATAATACTGAATTTGTTAGTATTATTGCAGCTTTAAAAGAAAATTGTCAGAGCTCTAGCTCTGTCAATTGTCTTGATAATGCTTGGTAAAGGACGCCATTTTGATTGCTGTTTGTACTTTTTACATGTTTTATTATGATATACGTTTTCCCGTATAATTGACAGAGATAAAGAATTATTTGTAATTCAAACAAAAGTTTGACTTTTGTCTTGATAAAAAAATTATCTAATGTAAACTCGACATAATATAAACTAAATGATTATTCTTAAATTTGACACACTCTGTTAGAATTATCTTACATATTATGTCTACGTGTAGACGGTGTGTTAACCTGCCAAACAGTTATTATTATTTTTCAAAGTTGCCATTCATATAAAACTACATTTTCATTTCCCATAAAACTTTAATTCCTTTTTAAAAATCTCTCAAACTAAGATAACAAAATCATAACATTTACAATCAATTTTAATTTTCAAATCTTTTACTCTTTCAATTTTACACTGTAAAATGACAGTTCTTTTTAAACATCAAGTGACATTTAACGTAGATATTTTTGTTATAAATTTTTGTTTCAAAAATATATATAAATATACATATTTTCCCCTCAATATTTAAGATTAAATATATAAAAATAAATATAAACGCACGCCCCTAAATATACAGTTTATTTTTATTACTGTTAATATTCTAAAATATGCATAAGCTTTTTTTAAAGCTACATTTATTTTTAGTTTAGTGAAATATTTAAATATTTTTTGAAGAATAATCGATTAAACAGCTAATTGTGTTAGTAAGATAATTTTTTTTTCAATTTAACCACAAAAAAGACAAATTAAAATAATATGTTAAAAATAGATTTTATAAACATAAAAATATGTTTAAATTTTAAAATTGAAATTAACAAATGTAAAACTTGTTAATCCTAATGGTAGGCAATACTTTTAAAATGTTGCTTATATTTAGGGTAAAATTTTTGAAATAAAGCAAATAAATAGAAAACATTTTAAATTATATCTATATATAATTGAAATATAATCTCCTTTACCTTAACCTTGATTTTATTTCATTTAAAATAAACTTTTATATTTAAGTCCTTTTTTAATTGCTGTAACAGCTGATACATGTTGTATTTTTTCTCTTCCCTCTTCTTTTTTAAAACATTTTCCAAACTGACAAATTCCTTTTTTGTTTATTGACCATTTCTCTTGGTTGTTTTTGTTGTTATCCTAATCAATCAAATTATTATATATATATATTTTTTTGCTCTGAAAAGAAAAAACAAAGTTTGAAGGTTAAACACGTAAATGATACTTATTTTTCAGATTTATTTTTTTTTTCTAAAGCAATAAAATTTTGTTTTTTAATATTTTATTTTCTTTTACAAATATTTACTTTGTTTAAAACTCTTGTTTTAAACAAATGATTATGTTAAATGAACTGAAAGAAAACAAATATTCCCTGACATAATATTGAAAATTTTCAAACAAATTTTATGGTTGTTTATTTAGAGCAAAAGGGTTTTATTTGACATATTAATTTTAAGTATGAATAGGTCAATAGATTTATTAAATATTTTTAATATTTTAAAAACAAAAAAAAGAAATGAAGTTCGTTTTAAACATATTTATCTAAAACACCCTGTTAAAGTTCAGATATGTTTTTTAATCAAAGCTGCCAGATTTTGAATTAAAGATAATTAATAAGAGATGATAACACGAAACAATATTGGTAATTTAAGTGTTTTTTTATTTTAAAATTAATTAACAAATATTTTTATAACTATTTGTTGTCTTTCTTATAACTATTTAAGTGTTATGTTTAAAAATTTAGAAAAACATGTTTTTATTTTTTGTTTTGTTTTTCTTTTTAATATATCACAAGTTTTTTTATATTATGTCACAAAAGAACTGATTGATGACATAATAGTAAAAATAAGCTTAAGGCTAATGGACTTTTAAAACAAAAAGAAAACTTTAACAACAATGGGCTTATTAAAAATATATGTAAATTAAACATTAATAAAGAAAACAAGTGCGAATGTTATCTTCCAACATCGACCTTTTCTAATTTTACGTTATATGGGAGGTGGACGGACCACGCATATTTTTTATTTTCGTGGTTTCATTGATCCTTTAACCATTTCAATACAATTTCGTTGATGTGTTAACTTATATGGGAGGTGGGAGGTAAAGTGGGCGGACCACGCCCATTTTTGGTTTCCAAGTTTATAACGTCCCTGTAACTATCTGTACAAAATTTCGTTGTCGTACATGCTTTAAGAGATATCAACAAAAAAGTATGAAATTAAGCTACAATGGACACCCTGTGTTTCTAGTTTTTAGCTCATAACTTTTTTGTTTATTAACCGATTTTGCTCATTTTCATTGCCAAACAAACCTTATTTATTTGTGCCAAATTTCTAACCAGTACCCAGAAAATACTTACTTACTTGCTTACTTACTTATTTGCTTACTTACTTATTTGCTTACTTACTTACTTACTTACTTACTTACTTACTTATTTACTTACTTACTTACTTACTTAGCCTCTTACTCACTTAGCCTCTTACTTACTTACTTACCCTCTTACTTACTTACTTACTTACTTGCTTACTTACTTATTTGCTTACTTACTTATTTGCTTACTTACTTATTTGCTTACTTACTACGTTAACAACCGAGATCCTGTGTCTATAGAAGATGGCGATGATGTACGCTAACTACTACATCTACGACGAGACTGGTGATGAACAGGTGCAGGACTATCGGTAATCTAGTATCAGAAAATTTCTTTTTCAGTTACTTTTTTATGTTAAATGAAAAATTGGAATCTTTCATCATAACTCTCTATAATAAACTGAAGTTATTTTCTTATTCCATACTTATACTTAACCTTACTTACATACNTACCTAATTACTTACTTACCTACTTACTTACTTACTTACTTACTTACTTACTTACTTACTTATCTTACTTACTTACTTACTTACTTACTTACTTACTTACTACTTACTTACTTACTTACTTACTTACTTACTTACTTACTTACTTACTTACTCTACTTACTTACTTACTTACTTACTTACTTACTTACTTACTTACTTACTTACTTACTTTTTACTACTTACTTATTTACTTACTTACTTACTTACTTACTTACTTATCTTACCTTACTTCCCTTACTTACCTTACTTACCTTACTTCCCTTACTTCCCTTACTTACCTTACTTACCTTACATACCTTACTTACCTTACTTACTTACTTACTTACTTACATTACTTACATACTTACTACCTTACTTTACCTTACTTACCTTACTTACCTTACTTACCTTACTTACCTTACTTACCTTACTTACCTTACTTACCTTACTTACCTTACTTACCTTACTTACCTTACTTACCTTACTTACCTTACTTACCTTACTTATATGCAACATTTCAGAACTGCCATGAAATTGGGCGCCACCAAACAAACTTAAAAGAGATTGACAAAAAAAAAAAAAAAAAAAAAAAAAAAAAAAAAAAAAAAAATAAAAAAAAATAAAAAAAAAAAAAAAAAAAAAAAAAAAAAAAAAAAAAAAAAAAAATAGCACAAAATTCTCTGTTATGTACTTACTATTTATACTTACTTATCTTACTTACTGATCTTACTTACTTATTTTCTACTACTTACTTACTTTTTTAACTACGTACTTATTCCTTACTTACATTAACTTAGCTTACTATACTTACTTACATATAACTTTACTACTTAACATTACTTACTAGCTACTTACTTATTCTTAACTTACTTACTTACTTTACTTTTACTTACCTACTTATTACTACTCTACACTACTTACTTTACTTACTTTACTTACTTACTTAACTTACATTAACTTACGACTCTAACTTTTAACTCTTTACTTACTTAACTTATCTCTATCATTACTTAACGTTATACTTTTACTTACTTTACAATTTTATTTAACTTCACGTCTACTTACTTATATTACACATTACTCTACTTACTTATCTTACTTACCTATTGCATTTTAAGCTATAATCTTACTACTTACTTATTTATGCTGACCTGTACTTTAAACTTACTTAACATACNNTTACTTACTTACTTACTTACTTACTTACTTACTTACTTACTTACTTATTTACTTACTTATTTACTTACTTATTTATTTATTTATTTATTTATTTATTTATTTTATAGTTCATCTGTATTTTATTACAGTCCATCTGTATTTTAGTTAGTCTGTAGTATAGTCTAATCTATGGAAAATTATTATCTTTACATTAATCTATAATCTAAAGACCCATCTATAGTCTAGTCTATGTCTATTCTATAGTCTATAGAATACATACTATACTAGCGACTAGTCTATTGTCTACACTATCGATTAGTTTAAAGTTTAATCTATAGTCTATGATATAGTCCTTTTGTCTATTGTGTTCTAACCAAAAGAAATGATGTAATCTAAACATAAAATAATGACATTCAAGTAAATATCAAAAATTATAATTTCTAAAATGCCAACACAAATATTTTTGCTAAGAAACTAAAAAAAAACAAAAACTTAACGAAACCAACATGTCCTCCCCCCACTAAGCCAAAATGTATGTTACACAATAACAACAAAATTGTATTTTCTAGAAAAGAAATCAAGAAAGAAAAAAATCCTTTGTGTCATAATTTGCGCAAAGAAAACCTTGAAATATAAAAACAATTTGCAAAGGAAAGAGAAAATCTATAGAAATAAACGGAATATGCTAGAGAAAGAAAAATTACAATTATAAGTGAAGAGCCTAAAAGTAGGCTTTTTTTCTAAGTAAATATGGTATTTAAAGATTTTAAGAAATCATGCGCATTTGATGAAAATTTTTATTTCTATTTTTTTTTTATACAGAAATATTTTGGCTTTTGTGCTGGAGTATTATTAAAGACTCTTAAAAGAATTTAGAGTATGTTAGTACTTTTAGGCGCCAGTCTGATAAATAGTCAATAACCTACAAAAGAATTTTTGAGTAAGACGTACAAATAGTGGTAGCCTTTATAAAGGTTCAACATAAGAAAATAAAACAAAAAATCCTAAATAAATATTTCTGTTTTACATTTTCTTTTTTATTTTTTTGGTTAGCCCAAAATAAAATAAAAAAATATCTTTGTTTTTTTAGTAATAACTACGTTATAAAGATATTTGAGCTGGTGTTTTTTATTGTATTTTGTTTTTTTATTTCTCTGCTATGATACCCCTCCAAAAATGTTAATGCTGATGTGTTAAATTCCTTTTATTTTATTATCATTATATATATATTTATTTTCTTTATATATACGTGTATATATAAAAAATATTTTGCCATATGACTTAAAACTCATGTCATGTTTATTTAAGTAATTTGAGCTTTTAATAATTGTGTTGAATTTTTTTTATTTTACTTTTTTTATATAAACTTTTTTTTATAAAAATGCAGAATTTATTTGAATTTTTAGTCCAAATTAAAAAAGTAATTAATGCCCGGTCATCATTTACCTTGAACGTGATTTTCATGTTTTAAAAGGATGATATTTCATATTTTTTCTATTCATTTTTTGCATATAATTTAAAAATTTTTGTCACATGTTTAAATATTATATTTTAAGGTTTGAATGGAAAACATTTTCATCATTCTTGTAAAGTTACCTATTATTTTAGCACTAAGTGTTATATCTATTAATAATTATTTGTCACTACAAAAAATTTTAATATCTTATTATCATCATGTTATATACCTAAAGGTATGCTATACTTTTTTTGTGGTTACTTAGACAACAAGGACTTTAAGTATGAGTAAGGGTAGTAAGATAATGATAAAATGCTTTAAAACATGCTTTCATTCTTTTCCTTTAATAACTAAAACGTGTTAATGTGGTTTTTATTATAATTTACACCTAAAAATTATATATTAACCACAAAGGGACTATAAAACCTAAAAGTATACTTTAAAAAGTTAACAACAAGTAATTTATTACAAGGGATCCAGGATGTATTGAATACTCTATAAACTTATCTGATATGGAACAGTCATTTATTTAGTTATGACAAAAATATATTTTCATAGCCTACTTTTACACTAATTTATAGTCTTTTTCTACACTGTAAAGTTTTATCTAAAATAATTTTGTAGACATGCTATGGAATTATTTGTTATAGTTATACGCATAGACTATAAGCAGTATTATATTAAGAATATACTATTTATAGTCTGTAGAATAGACTAGTTAGAAAAATAGTTTATTTTAATAGTTTATAGAAAAGACATTTATAGTCTAAAGAATAGACTATTTTCAATAATGATATAAGAATACGACTTTTTATAGTCAATAGAATATATAATTTTATAGTCTACAGAAAGACTATTTATAGTCTATTCTATTAGACTATTTAATAGTGTATTTCTATAAACTATTTATAGACTTTTTATGGTCTATTCTAGTAGACTATTTTATAGTCTAGTCTATAAACTAGTTTTAATAGTCATTCTATATAACACAATTTTAATAGACTTATATGGTCACTTATTCTATAGACTATTCATGTCTATTCAAAGAATAATAGTTATAGTCTATTTCATGTCTATTCTATAGATATTTATAGTCAATTCTATAGATATTTATTAGTCAACATTCCAGTCCTATTCACTTGCGTCATATCTATTAGTCTATTTCACATTTGCTATTCTATAGACTAATATTTCATGTCTATTCTAATAGACTATTTTATAGTCTATTCTATTTATAGCTATTCTATAGACTATTTTATTGTCTATTCCTAATAGACTTTTTGTCTATTCTATAAGCTTTTTAGTCTATCTTAGACTGTGTTTATAGTCAATATTTTATAGTCTATTCATAGACTATTTAATAGTCTATTCTATAGACTATTTAATAGTCTATTCTATAGACTATTTAATAGTCTATTCTATAGACTATTTAATAGTCTATTCTATAGACTATTAAATAGTCTATAGAATAGACTATTAAATAGTCTATAGAATAGACTATTAAATAGTCTATTCTATAGACTATTTTATAGTCTTTTCTATAGACTATTGTTTGAACTTTTTTGCAGTCTATTAAATAGATTTCTATAGACTTTTTCATAGTTTATATTTTTTATTTATTTAAAAAAATAACATGTTTCCTATTTTAAGGAGTGTTGTCTATTTTATTAATATCTAAAGCCTATTTTTAGGAGACCCGCTAAAACCGCATGTTTTTTTTACACAAAAAACATTAAAAAAATGTACATTTATAGCTACAAACTTACTTTTATTTCCGTAATTTCTTAGAAAATCCTTAAAATAATCAAATAATATAAATAAAAACCTTGTAAAACCTCAAATGAAATTGATGGATAACTTATATAAGATTTATTTGCTCTTCATTCTTTTTTCTTTACAATATATCTTTCATTCTTTTATTCTACATAATAAAGAAAACGACTTAACAAACTTAACAACAGGAAATATTCATAAATTATTTACTATGCACAATGGCAAATTTTTGATGTTTCATCAAATTGCAAATCAAATTCTATCTTAAGCTAAAATAATTTCCATATATAAATAAAAAAAGGAAAGAAAAAGAACTTTTCTCATTTAATATTCTATTAGAGGGTATAGGAGGGGTAAATTGAACAACCATATGTAAAGCATAACTTAAGGAAAATTTATTTTTATTTCCATATATTTTTTTAGATGTGTAATAAATTTTCCTTACAATGTAAAGGAAACTTTTATATTTTCATATAATACTTGGAAATTTTATTAATATTTTTCCTAAAGTTTTATTGCTTTTTAATTGATTATTTTTTCTCAAAGTTTGTTGGTTTAATTGCTGTTAAATTGTAAAACAAAGTTTTAATATATTTTAATATTTGGTTTAAATTGTTGTATCTATTGTCTCTTTATTACAAATTACCTAAAATGGTTGCGATACTTAGCCTATATTTAGGCGTTTTATTTTTAACTTTTCCTAGTAAGCTTACAGGTTATTTAAGGTATTTGTTTATATTTAAATTTTGTTAAAGAAATCATTTGTTTGTTTTTATTAAAATATAGTATATACAGACCACAATCTATGGTTAACAATTATGGTTTTTATTTATATTTGTTCTTATCACAAAAAGAAACAGAACATTTATTAAACAAAGATTATAAGAAAACAATTTAGAATGATTAATAGGATTGTAACGAATCTTATGCACCCTTTAGGCGAGATATTTTATTTTATTTTAATTCTTTGAATATAATTTTCCAAATCGTAGAGTTAGCGTTTTTTTCATGCTAACGATTTTTTTATGCTAAAATTGTTACTGATTTTTAAAAGTTTTTAATTTAAATTTAATATTCTTATATTATTTGGTTATACCCATCGCAATTAAGTACAATACAACATATTGTTTTTCTTTTTTTCGTTTCATAACAGAAATTAAATTTAATTGTTAAAAAGAACATAAATATTTTATTACACATATTTTCTTTATTATTTTTAAACTTTATCGCAAAAGTATTGCATTAATTAAAAAAAAAAAGAAAATACAGCAAACAATTATACTGTTATAAAGATCAGAGGTTCCCAAATAAAAATATTTACACAAAAATAAACTAGAGCAAAATTTAATTAAACATATTTTTTGTTAATTATTAGAATTTTAAATTTATTTAAACTATAATTTATTTTTTAACAAATAAATAATATTTTTAAATATTTAGCTTTTTTATAAACAAAAATATGGCAACTTTTTATATACCAACATAACAAACGAAATGTTAACATTACTCATAAAGTTGCCAATTTGTTTACATGTTTATTTCTGCAGTGGCCACACCAATTAAAAGAAAAACTCTTACATTTACAAAAATAATAAAATATTTTATAAAAAATAATTTTAAATTATACACTTAAATCATATTATTTCTCTAAACCCAATATGGTCACCTTATTTTTTGAATTAAAAAAGTTTTCCCCCTCTACTTCCTTAAAAGTACCAATAAACTGCAATAGAGTAGTGTACTACATTTATATACAACAATAAAAATAAACACAATTAATAAATAAAATTAAATATAAATTAAATAAAACGTAAAAATACAATACAAAAAAAAAAAGTTCAACAAGGCAAACAACATGACTGATAAAAGCCTTGAGGAGGGGTACAACAATAGCAAAAAAAAATAAATATGAGAGTTTTTTTTTTATTACTTTTTTTTCACTTACAATTTGTATAAAAAATAACAAGTGTTGTAGCCATCACTTATTTAAGTTTTTTTCTTTCAATAAAAAACGAATATGAAATGCCCTAAATATTTAGAAAGTTATTTATATAGAAAAAGTCCCTATATCTCATAAATTTTATTCAAAATTAATAAAAATTGCTTACCATCTCGCTTCAATCATGTTTCTTTGCTAACATTTTCTGTTATAACAAAATAAATAGCATACTTTTAGGTGCCTAATAAAATAACTTACTGTTACTACAAACTTTCAAGGGGTAGCAGATGAGGTTTTTTTTTGGGGTTGTATAAAATAATTTATATGCACTTTGAGCTTGTAAATTTGTTGATTGTATCAACAAATATTTATAATTTCTATAATAATATTTGTTATTAATATACAAATGTTGCGTTAATTGGATTATTATTATTATTAGTTTACTTAAATTAAATTCTCTTCATTTATTTAGTCTAGAGGGTTTTGAATAAAGTTAATTAACAAATATATAATAAATTTATGTTTTAATTGAAAAGTTTTTCCAAGAAAAATAACATAAATTTATAACATTTTTTCTTTTAAGGGCTTAGTAAATAGTTATGTTATTGTTTTATTTAAAATCGTTAAATTTAAAACTAAACAGCTGAAAAGGGCAACACTGTATGTGGTATGGCTTGTTTGTTATACATTAATGTATTTTTTTAATAAGCGATTTTTTTTAATTTTTTACATATTTTTGGAAATAATAAACAAATAAGTTAATTAATTAATTAATTAACGATCAATTTGATACGCCTTTAGTACCAGTGCCAGCGATATTTATAAGTTATATAAGATTTCACGCCCACTTTTTTAAAATTCTTAAACGGCTGCACCGATTTTCACGAAATTTGACACTCACACGTAGTATCAGTACCGGAGGTGGTTATGGGCTATGTAAGATCTCGATTAATTGTTACGCCCACATTTCAAGCCCACTTCTTCAAAAATCCTAAACGGCTGCACTGATTTTCACGAAATTTGACACGCAAATAGTACCAGTGCCAGAGGTGGTTATAGGTTATATTGGATGTTACGCCCTCTTTTTTAAATTTTTAGATGGCTTCAGGTATTTTCATGAAAATTAACATACATACAATACAAGTGGCGATGGTCGTTATAAGCTTATAGTTTGGATGAAACGCCCAAATTTTACGCCTACTTCTTTAAAAATGTTAAGAGGTAGTAAATACATATTTGATATCGCCTAATAAGGGGTAGCGAAGCGCACCGGGTAAAACAGATAAATAAATAAATAAATAATTTTATAAATAGTAAAATAAATAAATAGTTTTATAAATAGTAAAATAAATAAACATTTAATAGTCCCGTAACCAAAAAAACAAGCCGAGGCAACATTTTCGGCAGCGGCGGCGCAAATTAAACTAATTCGGCGGCATCAAAATTTACAGCTGGTGTTAAGTAAATATTACATTGTGCCGCCCATCTAAAAAAATTAAAGTAATTGAAATTGAAGTGAGGATTTCATTATTTATTAATTATAAATTCACTTTAATACTTTCTATTATCCTTAATTCTAATAAATTAATCATATATAAGTAAAATTATAATAATAGATGGAGCCACTGCATTTACTTTTTCGATTAAGATAAAAAATAGTTTTGAAAAAAATCGGTGTTTGATTTTGAGCCGGCAGCTCATATAGTAGAAAATTATACGGCGGCGGTGCACAACCAGCTTGGAGCCGATCTACTTGTATCTCTGCTCGTAACAGATCTATAAAAGAACAAAGTCAATAAGCTTCTTTTATGGTTTGCGAAATGTAGAAATTTTTAAGACAATTTCGATAATTTTGTAATAACAAATTTGTTAAGGCCTTACACCATGTATTACTGTAAGACTATGTGTTCAGATAACTTGGGAAATTTGATTTCAACAGATTTCAATACACTCACCCAGAATTTTTATATACGCAATAAAATCTCTCACGCCTTTGAAGAATAACATTAAAATCTAAATTAAATTGTATTTCTTTATACAAAAATATTTTGCTAATTTTATAAAATTAAAAATTATTCTAGTTTATTTTAAAGCATTATGCTAAATTCTTTTAATAATCATATCTTAATAGGCTATTAAATTCTCTTTATTTCTTTATAAAACTAAAAAATAAATATTCTAGTAAGTCTCATAAAAAAAAACTATTTCTTAGTTATTTCTTATATGTTTGACATGAAAAAATACATTTGACAGCAATTTATTAAGTTTTTTTTTTTTGTTTTTGCCCCTAGAGTATATACTTTACTTTTTGTATTAATCCCCAGACTATAATATTTCTTTTATAATTAATTTAACTTCAAATTGTCCCTTTTTCGATTTTTTTAGGCTTAATTAACTACAAAGAAGCTTTAATTTTTTATAAGATTTTTTTTTAATGCTTTAATATTATATATGTGTTTATTTGTTGTTGATTTTTTTTTTTTTTTTTTTTTTTTTTTTTTTTTTGATTAAGAAATAATTGAGAAGGTCAGTTGGGGTTGCTTTAACAAGAGAAAGAATAGAAATGAAAGTGGTATTACGTTTCAAAAAATCATGTAGATACATTTTCAAATGTAGACAACACGTGCCCCTATGCACATGCTTATTAGTATATAGGGCGTTTAACCTAAAAGTATGCTATACAAAAATGTGTAAATAAAAGTAGTAGTATTGGAAAATTATGTGTATGTATACTTAATTCTGCACAAAAATTTTCTATGAATGAATGGATTTATTTTTTGTTGGTGAAAGTTTTCGTAGTAAATAGAAAGTAAAAGTTTTGGTTTTCGTTAAATAAACGAATTTTTATTTGTTGAACTCGTTTATTTGTTTGCGGTTTGTTTTTGTTTCTTTAGCAAACATTTCCAAATGACGCAAATGTTTGTGAAACAAAGAAAAAATTTTCGTTTTTCTTAAGATTAATTTGTAATCTGTATGTAAATTTATGTTTATTAAGTTAATTTTTCTTGTGTTTTCTATTTTATTATAAGATTTATTATTAAAAACAAGAAAATCCTTAATGTATGCTATAGAAATAATATGATTTGATTATTATTTACAACTAAAAATAGATTGTGAATATTTTGTAGAAGTAGAAGCAAATTCTATCTTCATAAAATTTATTTACAAGTTTTAATGTCAAGACAAATATAATGATGGTAAAATATTTGTATGATTTTAAGTTGTTGTGATATTGTTTATTATGTCAACTATTTAAGAAAATCAAACTTCTTTAAGCCCTTTTTATTATACCCTTCACCACAGGCGTAAATGTTATATATAAGTTTGCCATTCCGTTAATAATTTGTGTCGGAGAGCAAAAAAAATTTATTTTCGAGATCCTTGTAAAAAATTATCACGATAGGTTCTCGTCGTTTATGAAGTCCACCGGTAACTGGCATATATAATATATATATCAAACGGTCGGAAATCCTTTCGAGAATTTTTGTAACACAGCAAGATCTGTTCACAGATTGCGGAAACGGGTTTAGAACCGGTTTTCCAGTTTCTAAAGACTATATATTTGCAAAGTAGGCTGGAACAAAAATGAAATAAATCACTTCATATCGGGCAAAACGCAATTTTGATTTTTTGAAGCCCTTGTTTAAGCAATAGATTTTTATTTTTAAATAGATGCGTTATAAATATTTTTATAAAATTTAAGTTTTTTTAAATAAACCAAATAAGTTTATAATCAACAGAGTTATGAGCCAAAAACTAAAACAAATCTGTTAGGAATATAAATACACACAAAAATGTATATTAAGCATTGTAATGACTATAAGTAAAGTAGTTGTTGTTTGTAGTGGCAAGTAGTTTAGCAACAGCAGTAATATAATGAATAACAGTGTTGTTGTTGTTTGATAAAAATTAAGATTTATAAATATGAAAAAATGAAAGCATACGTTAAGGCGGAAATTAAATTTTTTTTGTCGGTAACAGAGTGAAGGGTATCAAAGATTTCGGCACACACGAATCATTTTAGAATTTAATTTTTATATACATCGGTTATGAATATTTTTATAAAATACGTTTTTTTTTTTAATCAAACAAATTCGTTCCTAAACAACCGATTAATGGGCCAATAATGTTGTATGGTGTACAAGATTTTGCATAGCCAAATATATCCTCGATTTCTTTTTTAGTTAATTTTACATGAAACATTTAATATTTTTAAAATATTCTTTAATTTCGTAAAATAGTTTATTAGCTTTACAAATTTCTTTTATTTCTATAATTTTATTTCTATAATTATTTCTATAATTTTAGCCATATGGCATCTTTTAACAGGGAATGTAAACAAACTGTAAGGTAGCCATATTTGATGCTAGTATGTCAACTCAATATAAAAAAGAAAAAAATCCTTAAATGTTTAACAAGGTTTTGTACTATATTATTAGAACAACAAAAAAAGTATTAAATTGTTCATTATTGCTGCAGTACAATTGTATTAATACCTACATCCCTGGATTATAGTGGAAAAAAGTTCTCCCTCTCTCTCTTTTTCTGTCTGCGAGAAATTTTAGGGGAATATTTTAATTTAAACGAAATTTAAAAATATATTTAAATGATTTAAATATAACAAAATATTTTTTTTAAACTTTATTGCTTTATTTTTGGATGGATATTATAATGAAATATATATCCATTGCTGCTCCCTCTGTTTTTATCATTAATAAAAAAACATTAAGACTGAAGGAGGGTGCAAAATGCTATAGTTTTTTTCTTTTTTTTTAATCTATTATGATGATTTAATTTAAATCAATTCGTTAAATTAAAAGAAATGTTTTTTTATAACATTTTTGTTGATATTCTTATTACGCTTAGATAAATAATTTTAGTTGTTTTCTAGTCTCGATAATAATGAAAACAATAACAAACATAAATAGGTACAAACATATTTTTTTATAACATTGACGTTTTATATTACGACTAGACAATGCTAAAATCAAACATTTCAACAAACAAAAATATACATATTTATGTATATGAAATAAATTAAACAAATATATATAATAAACCGGCAAAAATATAAATTTGATAAATTATATACTCATACATACATACATATGTATGCTAAAATTAACAATAACAAAATTTATTATAACATGAGCACACATCATCAAATAACTTTGACTTATTTACAGGCCATTCAACTGTCGTCATCATATATAAAAATACAAAAACAATTAGTTTGTATAGTGCAACAGGCATTAATTTATTGTTGTTAATTTTCTTTAAAACGAAGGTGATTCTATACAAATGTAAAAAATGCATGGTGTAATAAACCCCCGCTTACACCTACTATTTTAAATAAAATATGCAAGCAAGCATTTGCAATATGTGTTATGTATGTATGTTTGAGTGTGTGTATAAGTGATAGTAAAGAAAAAAATAATAATAAAAAATTATCAACAATAACAATGTAACATTGGCAAAACAAATAAAATAATAAGATGAAAACACAAAAATAGCAGTTATTTTTAAAAAGCAACAACAAAAGAAATTAGAAACAAAAAATAATAATCAAAATAAAAGTTCTTCTCTTTGTGGCAAAAATAGAGAGAGTGAGCCACTACTAGTGATACTTTAATTTTGTAAACAAAAAGAAAGAAACAAGAAAAACAAGGCTGCCAGATGTTATATTTAAAAGAAATTCAAAAAATAATGTTTATATTTCAAATAAAAACATGATTTATTTAAAGAATAATTATAATAAGTAATAAAAAATAATTTAAATATTTATGTAAATCATTTTAAATTTATTTTTGGGAATAATTTTAATTAGATTTTTTTAACAAATGAATTTATTTTTAAAAAATTTTAAAAATAATATTTTTTTTAAGCAAAAATTACAATAAATAGTTAAATTAAATAACTGGCTGCTGTGTTTTTTATAAATATTTTATATTAATAACTTTTTTTTTACATTTTTAGTATTAAAATATCTAATTCAGCAAAAAACTAAATATTTTTGTGTGAAAATCAAAAAACAATTTTTATTGAATTAAAATTGATATTAAAGAAAAAACAAAACACCAAAAACAATGTGACTTTTAAGATAAAACGGAAAATATTTACTTTAAATAAATAAAGTGTCTTTTTAACTTTTTTGAAATTTAATTTTAAAAAAAGTGCGAAATACAAAACAACAAAAATATAATATCCAAAAAAAGTGCTTAAAAATATTATTTAAATAATATTAAAAATATTACAAAATAATAATAAAATAATACAATATGCATGGCATAACACATTTATATCGCCAGCATGCCATCGAAAAGCAGCTGAGCTCAGATTGTTGGCAAAATGGTGGCGCTGGAGTAGGCGGCAGTAGCAGTTCAAATCATCATCATCAACATAATAATACCTCATCATATCCTCGCAATTATGTACGTGATAGTGCTAGCATTACTTCTGAATATGGTTCTTTAAAAGGCACTAGTCGTTTAAGTAGCATCGATTCAAGTTCTAGCTCTAGTTCTTCATCGAATTCAAAATCGCCCAATTGGTCACAGGGTAAGTGTTTCTTTCGTTTTGTTTTTGACCCATATTTTTATGTAAATTAAAAGAGTAAGAGAGTGTTAATGAGGATAAGGAGAGTTAAACTAAAGAGTTGCCGTATAAAATGCAATTAAGGAATTCATGAAAAAAATACCCTCAAATTTCTTTTACATTAATTGGAAATATTAAATTTAACTTTTTTATAAAATTATTTTTGATTGTGCAAAAAATTTATATTCTTAAGAGTTTGATTAACTTTAAACATTTTTTGGTTATTTTAAGCTGTTTAATTAAATTTTGTTTAACAACAAGCATTTGGCAACTCCAAGTTTTTATTTTTTTATTAGTCCAGACACATGCCTCTGTTGTCTCTGCATCATATCGCTTAGCGTGAACCTGGACTTTATTTAGGCTTAAGTGCAACAACAAAGTGTTACCATATTACGGAAAATTAGAATAATTTTTTTTTAAATTTTAATTACTTAAAAACACCTTCTTCCTCTAAACACTCTCTATGCTCTGAACTGCAGTAAGCAAAAATTTCGAATATCTTAATTAATCTTATGTTCTTTTATTAAACCAGACAAGGTAATTGAAACTTTGGTTAATGCCTCAAGTCCACAACCGGTGCCGGACACCCAAAAATCCATAACAAATCATTATCATCGCAATTCACCCACCCACAATGGGGCCCGAAGTTCCTATGACAGCTATGGCAGTAGTTTCAAACGTACACCCTCTTCGAAACGCAGCATATTCGAAAGATCACATAGTCCCGCCGTTTATAGTGTAAGCTTTAAATTAAAAACTAAAAATAAGAAAAAATACTCATTCCAATAATATTCCATATCTCCTAAACAGAGTCTACGCAAACCTAATTTAATGGACTTTAATAATTCACCACCTCAGGCCGGCTTCTTTCCCCACGATCTTGACGATATCTATGAGAGTAAACAGGATCATCAGTATTTTACCTATTCGGGTCATTCAACACAACGTCAAGAAAGACCCAGCATTAATTCCATATTCCATCGTGTTGGTGCTGCACCAGCCTCTTTGGATGAATATAGTTCTGGTAGTCCTTTACTTCACTCCTTGGATAGTGGTTGTTCGAATATACCCCGTTATCGTTTCGATAATTCAAGTTTTGTCAAATCTTTAAGTATTAACGAAGATGAAGATAACGGTCGAGTGTCATCACCGAAAGATCATAAACACAAACATAAAGATCATCATCATCACCACCATCATCATCATTCAATACAAGAACTATTGAAAAATTTTGGTAAAAAAGTTCATATTTGGCCACGTAAATCTCATGATAATAATACCACGAGTAGCGTTTGTACTTCACCACAAAATGATCCTCAGGAGAATTTTCGTACACGATCAAAGAGTTTAGATGTAAATACGATTAATAGACCAAATCGTATTTTGGAAGATTGTGGTGCTACCTATAAGATATTTGATAAAATTGTAAAAGAAGGTAATTCAAAGGGTAAGGGGAATCTTTTTTGATATATACTATTGATGTTGTAGAGCAAACTTGGTACTTGCACTTTTTTCGGTTTTTTTAATTTTTTAATATTAATATTTTACTTTTTTTTAATATTATTAACTGTAAATAGTTGTGGCGTTTTTTTGATGGTGAAAAGTTTTATAATTTTGATTTTTCTTTTTTATAATTAATTAGGTGCTCATATGCGTCGTGCTTCTGCAGATTTAGAAAAACGACGTGCTTCAGTTGGTGCTGCCAGTCGGGGATTACGTGGTGATGGCACTTTAGATCCTCATCATGCCGCAATATTATTCAGAGATTCAAGAGGGGTAAGTGTTTTTTTTTAAATATTTGGTTATTATCTCTTAAGATTGTGAAGAGCAATCGGGGTGATTAGATATGAATTATTCTCTCCAAATAGAAGTTAATTTTAGTTAATCATTTTTTAAATGCTGTGTTATTTATTTGCCCAAAAAAAAAGTTTATTCCAAAAAGAAGAATACAATTCATTTGCCCCAGTTCCATATAAATTAAAGCAATATAAGTTCGTTTCGTTGTTAATTAAACCCTTGCATTGCTATAAAGTCATAACTTCAAACTTTAAGTCCTTCTTTCCTCGTCTATAACTCAAAGCTAAAATTATGATAAAATAAAAATCTTCAAATCATAATTTATAAATATTGAAGATACTTATCTTTCACTTAACGATTATGATTAATGTTCTTTACAATTGTAATGCTTCAGTGGTTAAGAACACTTCTCAAAATCTAAGCTCCAAAAATGGAACTCAAACTTAGCTAAAATATGACCAGAGCACCTTCAGTTTTCATTGCTTCATAAAGCGAGTGATGTGAGTTGATCCAGATTGTTAGCAAATAGTAACTGATCTGGAAAATTGCAGGTCTATTTTGGATGACTTCAATCAATGAGCTTTGTTGTAAAACCCTCTGTTTGAAGTTTTAACGTTTCCTAAGGCTCAGATGTCTGGAAACCGCCTGTGCAATTTCGGATCCTCTTCTCAGAGGGAAAAGAGCAGCTTCAGTTGCCTCGCCTGTGAGTTGATCCAGGTTGTTAGGAAATAGTAACTGATCTGAAAAATGACAGGCTAATTTTGGATGTACCATTGACTTCAATCTATGAGCTTTGTTGTAAAACCCTCTGTTTAAAGTATTTAAGGCTCAGAAACCGCCAAGTCCAGTTTCGGATCCTCCTCTCAGAGGGAAAATAACTGCTTCAGATGTTTTGACTTTCCATTAAAATCAGTCTTTTAGCAATTAGTAATGGATCTAAAAAACCACAGGTAAATTTTTCATACATTTTTGTCATCATGTAATTTTTTAACCCTTGAGTAAATTAGCTGAGGAATTAATTGACAACAATCTGTAGGTAGTCATAAAACTCATAAGTCGGTAAAAGGCCTGACCAATTTGATTAACCCCTGGACTGAAAGATATCTGTAATAATCAATCGATTGAAAATCATCAAAAGAACTTATCATTTACAAAACCAATGCACGAGATTATCTTTGAGCCGTATCTGAAGTTTGGCACGAAATTTCCAGAACCAAAGCATAGCCTGTGATACTCAAAAAGACCAAAAACATCCAGGAAATATTATCCAAACCAGTAACCATTATTCATTTATAAATAAAGAAGGAGATTATTGTTTGCTAAACCTATAAGATCTTCAAATTAGATTATAACATACAAAAACATTGTCTTCTTTACCTTAAAATATTTTTACAGGAAACTTGACTCTTTATGTTCCTTTAAAGATTCGCTTGCTCTTATTAAAATAATTAATGGTAGAATTAAATCGAGCAGTTTAAGCTTTAAACGAACAGCATTGTCTCATCATCTTAAACTGGAAAGTAGAGTACTCCAAAAAAATACAGGAATACATTGTCCATTGCTTCCTTTTCATAACAATTCCTTGTAGAGTTGTCTCAATCAGTTTGGAATAGGAAATATATCATAACCTCCTCTCTTAATTTTAGCTGTTTTAGTATTTAAAACAATTTTTGTTTACTCGCTGAAGTGTCAAACTCCATGTATGAAAAAATAAATTCGCCGTATTGTTGTTTTTATAGAATTCATGCCACCTGTTTTATTACGCCTTGGAAAAAATTACTACTTCTTGTTTAAAAAAAAATGTAACGGATTACTGGATGTAATGTGTTAACACAAGTAAAATCGCTCTCTTTCAACTTGGGTAACCAGATTTCCATATAAATGTATAAAACTTTTAGTTAAATTGAGATGCTATATTCTTTAAATATTATTAATTACAGAGTTGTATTTAGCAGACATGATTTCACTGTAGAAACTTCTTTAGGTAATTTTGCTTTACTATGCTGCTAATTTCTTTTAGAGAGAATTAGTATAAAAGTTTTAGTTTTTCTTTTAAAATTAGTTAAACCTGAAGTTTTGTTTGTTGATTTGTTTGAGGTTTTTCATTAGAAAATTAGAGTCAAGGCGAAGGCGATTTAAATTAATCAGCGGATTGTCTGTCATAGAAGCAGAATTGTTGGCTTACCGTCTAGAGTGTCAAACTTCAGGTATAAAAAACATTAACAAATTTGCCATATTGATGATTTTGTTGAAATGCTGCCATCTGTTTTGTTTCTGACTGCTTCAATTCTTTAATAGGTTATAAACATCACATCAGTGTGGATTAGAACTATTAGAAATTCTAGTGAATTTATAATGTTTGATACTTTTAACTGGATTCTTATTAAGGCATATTTCTGTGAATATAACTGACCCTGGAGTTATTTAAACTATATGTATAATAAATGATAATCATTTGAAATTGTAGCATTTTTATTTTCGATATTGTTGAATTTAGATGCAGGATCTCCTTAAGAAATTGGTTCATTAATTCCACAGCTATTTTTATATTTTATTTGTGAATTCAATTTGATGTCTAAATATAATAAAATTAGATTTTTTATATTAAAGAAATTTACCTCAGAGTTGAAGAGATAAAACATCGGGATATTTTCTTTCCATTTCAAAATTACAAAACCTGAAGTTAAGACTAACTGTTCGTTTTAATCTGATGTTCTTTTTTAAAGTTATGGACTATTTAGTTGAATCTGGTTCATAATTGCTGCTTTGTGGAGTTGAGCCTTAATAAACTGTCTTTTGCCTTTTGTATGCCAGAAATTTGTTTCTTCTATCTTGGACCTTGAAGTTAAAAAGATTTGGAGATGAAGTCCTCTAGGATTAATATCCCAAACCATTGGAAAGATCTGGTTATGGCTTGTCTCCTATATTTTTAATAAAAGGATCATGAAGTTTTTTTTTCTGAAAAAATTTTAAATAATGTCCTGGTCTGTACGAATCGCAGAAATTAACGTTCAGTGTAGAATTTCAATCTAAAGCTAAATGCTTATCGTCTATAGGATTTTCGCTACAGATGTAGGAAAAATTGAAGTTTGATTAGACATTTTTTGAAATTTCAGCTGCTGTAATTTCGCCGGCAATTAGGACTTTGCTTAAAAATATTTCAGGTAGTTTCTTGATAAATATCCTTTTAGTCCTTTCTATCTTTTAAGCCCTTTGGAAATCTATAAAATAATTTTTTTTATATATAAAATAATATTATGATAAAATTTCTTTTAACATACCAATGATTAGAACTAATTTTATGAAATTATATATTTGAAATCGTGTCTTCGCCTCTAATTCTTGAAGAGACTAAAACATCCTTTAAACTTTTCCTAGAGGAAATTAAAATAAACAGTAAACTCTGTTTACCAATTGATAGACTATATCAATACTTTAATTCCATTGATTGTATTAAGGGAAAGATTTTGCTTTTCGGTAGTCCTTGTTTCTTGTGACTTGTGTTTTCTTTCGTTCTTTTAAATCATGTTCATCATTAGTTTGATCTTGTAGATATCTTCAGAAACCTCAAATGTTTTTTGATTTGAAAAAGTTCTTCTGCAGTTCTAAAGTATATTCCAAATTCTAAACACCGATATCTGTTACAGTACTATAGGATTTCCGACATCGAGTTGGTTGAAATTCAAGAATTTGGAATAAACTGAAATTCAAAAGTTTATTCCAAATTCTAAGCAACTGTGAAAGATTCTTTGAAGCCTTTTAAATACCGATATCTGTAACAATACTATTGGGTTTCCGGCATCGTGATGCTTGAAATTCTAGCGATTGTTGTTGAAAAGTATATTCCAAATTCAAAGCAATTACAGGATCCTTTGAAGGCTTTTAAACATCGATATCTGTAACAATAATATTGGATTTCCGACATCGTGATGGTTGAACTTCAGAATATTGTTTTTGAAACTTAGCTTCTTTAGAAAAGATTGCTGAGGAGATCAGAGATTCCTTAGGAGATCGATATTCTGAAAATATGTTTAAAGTCTTCTAACGAACCTAAAAAGTGAAGGATGTACATATATTATGTGGCGGTGCATAATATTAATTTCAATAAGAAATTGCATTGCAAATAATAAGCCGTTGTTAGTTGACCCAAACGGCGGTTTTTTATAAAGTGAATTGTATTTAGGTGACGGCGCGCCGCCGCTTTTAAATCAGTCGGCTTGTATCTCTGGCTTAGATGCAATAATTCGCCGTATGAATTATTGTTTAGCATTTCAAATAGCATATTTTTTACAGTTATTATTTTAACATTATTATTCAGAATTAAGCAAAGAATTTTATGAGGGTTTAGTTACTGAGACATTGGTAACTTGTGAAATTATTTTATTTTTTTGTTAAAAGAAATTCTTCGCGGTTTTAAATCGGTTCTCATTAACGCTTCTTCATTTAGTGGGAATTAATTTATGATAATGTTAGTTTTTTCCTTTAGACCATCATTGATTCCTTTAGCCTTGGGGATAACTAAAAAAGTATATATCAAAGACCCTGTTCTTAACGAAAAAAAATATTTTAGGGTCCTATTTCAAACCCAACTCTTTTTTAAAACATTATTTCTCCAGCTAGTCTTTAGTGAAATCGGCAGCAAAATATTTATTTTTGCCACATTTTGTAGAACAGGATTTTGAGAAGTTAGGACTGGATATTATGAAGCGATTTACTTCTCAAATTTGGTAGTCAATGTCAATAAAAATTCAGTTGTAGGAAAAATTGTATTCTTCGTTCTTGAAACGCCTAGCAAATCTCTCTGCTTCTTCTGGGGTGCATCCATCTTTCTTATGGGAAGCAGTGATCAGTACAGTGATTTCGGCAGCACTCTTCCTCCCCAGTTTCGTTTAAGATTACACCAGCCTCTCAACTTCCATTGCCAACAGTCATGTCCATAATTTCATGGAGGGACCAAATTAGTTTTTCCATTTCAGGCCAAACTGTCATTTCGGAAAGTTGTATGGTAGTACATCTGTCTCTTCCTTCTCCTCGGGCAAAAAGTTTTCCCTCCAGACATTTCTGGAATAATTTTTTATTTGCAAATACTTCATCAATTGCAATCGTGATTTCAAAGGACTTCTGTGTTCTTACTTGTCCGACAAAATAGTCATCTTGAGAAACAGCCAACGTTTACTTTCAATGCACCCTTGTTGAGCGATTGTAACACACTGATTTCGTTTGCCATCGTAAACCTTAAGTATTAACTATGAAAATTTTAAATATCATAGCGAACTACCTGTTTAGCCAGATGTCCTTGATAAAAGGTAATAATTTCAATTACTAAGACAACCCTTAGCATTAGGTATTAAGATTTAAAGAATTCCTAGAAGCAGATGTGCAAAGTTTTCTACCTACCTGAAGAGCATTTCGCATTTTATTAAGGTATTAAGGAATTCCTTTCCTATGAACTATTTTGTTAAAGAATTTTGCTATTTTAAAACTTGTTTTATATAAACTAAATTTGAAACTAGAAAATAGAAAAATAGTTTAACTAAATGACTAGAGTTTCAGTTTAAATAAAACTTATTGCAAATAACTTTTATTTAATAATATTTTATTTAAATCTAATATATAATATTAGGTTCTCCTTTTTTTAAATTTGTTTAAAAGAACAATTATTTTCATTATTTTACCATATTATACACTACGTTTATACGAAAGTTTTACTTGCTAGTTAAAGTTTACTAAATTAAAATTTCGCTGTAAAAATTTTAAGTTAAAATTGTTTATCCAAATAGGTAGTCTGGTCTAAAAATATTAGGTTAATATTTAGGAGTTAAGTTAACGTATAAACATAATAATAAAAGGAAAATACATACATATATAAACATAAATGTATTTTAATAATTTTCTAGCTTACCTTATAAAAAATGACTATCAAGGAATTAAAATTGAAATTGTTGTTTTTATATACATATGTACATACTTGGCATTCACCACATTAGCTTTTAAATTTTTATTTATTATTGCATTTCTTACTAGAGAAAGAGGTAACGGACGGGAGAACAGCATTTGGGCAGTTTCCGTTTAGTAAGCAGACTGTATTGTCATTGTTGTATTCAAGGTCTCATTATAATTACTACCGCAAGGCTGCTACGAATTTTATCTCCCTCATTAAATATTTAGCTACAAATGTATTGAAGAAAAAAAAATTACATAAAAGTATTTTATTTTTTCCAATTTCTATATTTTTATTCAAATTTACACCTCAAACTAATAGACATAGAGTAATATCAAACGCAATTAATTTTTTCCTTTCTTTAAGTAATTAAACTTATTTTTTACTGGTTTTTATATATTTAACCTCCAATTGGAATAAAATGAAATGTTTTTAAATCATTGAAATAATAATTAGCAAATAATATACAAGTAATACTTTGTAGCAAGTGAATACACTTGTTAATATAAAATAAAGCTTTTCTAAAGAAAAAGCTTTTTTTATTTTGTTTCACTTAATAACAAAGAATATAATACAATAACAGAGACACCACAATAGCAGACAGTCTAGTTATAAAAAAGTGTTAATGTAATGTTGACAACAATTGACATACAGATGGCGTT
This sequence comes from Phormia regina, assembly GCA_001735545.1. NCBI lineage: Eukaryota > Metazoa > Arthropoda > Insecta > Diptera > Calliphoridae > Phormia > Phormia regina. The sequence goes on from MINK01172170.1 coordinate 39,808, forward strand.
ACTAGTAATGTTATTAGTTTACTGTTGCTCTGTAATGCCAGATGGTTTATTTTTGAAATCACAATATCTTGAGAATAAATAATTTAAAAGAATCCCTGAAGAATGTGTAAATGTTTTTGTTTAATTTATAAATAATTGTTTTTAATTGGGGAAATAATGTACAATTTTAATAGCAGCTTAATAGAATTAAATATGAAAATTGAAAAAATATATATCCATAAAAGTTCAATTGAACATTTACACAAATTTTTAATTTTCTTTAATACAATAATATATTTATTAAAACTCGAGTACATTTTAATGTAACAATTAATCAAAAATACAGTTAAAAAAACAAATTTAAAATTTATTAAATAAAATCTTAAAAGGAACAAAAAGCCTGTCCCAAAAAAAAAACCATTCCGATCGATAGTGGAATTAATTAGGTATTTTGCTTTTTCAAAAATCATGAATTAAATAAATTATTTGGGGGTGGAAACCACAAGTCAATTCCAAGTGGCTTCATTCCGAATAAATCTTTCTTTCATGTTTTTTTTTTTAAGAAGTAAAATACGAAATTAATTCCACTTTCAATCGGAATAGATTTCTGTGACAGGTCTGAATATTTAACATTATTAATCAACCATTTTTTCGGTAATAATATTTTACTGATATCAAATATTATAAGATCATAAAATAATGAAGTCAGAATATATGCGACATATTATTCTTTAATTTATGAAGAAATATTTGTCGCTCTCATTCATTAAACATAAAATTTATTTTTAAAAAATTTTGATGATAATTTTAAAATTTTTATTTTAATCATTATTTTCTAATTTTTATATCAAAATAAATTTGTTTTGGTCAAAAATAAAGGAAATTGAATATTAAGATTAAGAAAATACAACTGTTTAGAAAAAATCATTTAAAATGGAATTATATATTTTTTAAAAAATTTTGGAAACTTGGTACTTTTTTATATAATCGTAATTTTTTGGAAAATTTTACTTTTATTTTTAAAATTTTTTGTTGAAAAATTTTTACTTTTAAAAAGGAATTTCTTTTCTTGGATATGTTTTTAAATTTAAAGTTTTTCAAACATTTTGGAACTTTAGCACATAAATTGACTTTCTCTTTAAAATGCTTAATTATTAAATTAAGAATTAGCACTTTTTACATTTGTACTTTTTCACAAAATTATTTCATCTTTGTATTATTTTTACTTTTATTAAAAAATTGGCACTATTTACTATAGTTATATTTAAATATTTGTTTTGCTTTTTGAAATTTGTATGATTAATTCATATTTTTTATTATTAAAAAAGTACCTTTTCAAAGGTGTTACTTTTTTGACAAATTTATATTTTGACATTTGGTACTTTTCGGGTTAATTTACTTTTTTTTTAATTTTGTAATTTTTGGTATATATTTGTTTAATTGGTACTTAATTTAAAAATTAATACGTTATTCGACTATTGCTTCTTAAAAAATTATTTATTATTTTGAAAGGTTTAAAATTATAACTTTCTTTGACATTTTCTTAATTGATACTTTTTGAAAAAATGTTATTTTTTTAAGTTAAAATTGCTAACTTTGTGTTTATTAGTTAATTATTAAACATGTTTTGAAAATTGGTACTTTTTTATGATTTGATTTTTTTTTTTACTGATACCTTTTTAAGAATTAATACTTTTTGTAATATTAATACTAGAAATGATACTAGGATTTGAAAATAATTATTATTTTAAGATTTATATTTTTCAATGTTTACATTATTTAAATTGTTTCTTATTAGAAATAATGCTAAAATTTTTCTTGAAAATTAATTTTTTTTATCTTTGAAAATTAGTACTGTTTTCAAAATTTGGTATTTTCTGAATTGCTTATAATCAATTCCGTTTTTGCATTATTATTTTGCAGATTTTTTAATTAAAAAAAGTATTAATGTAAACAGCAAGCAGTTAGAATTTATCTCCTAATTATGATTTTCAATAGCAAAATGTGATAGTAATAAGTTGCATTTAACTTTTCGTGTTTTAATTTCGGTTTTAATAGAAATTATCATGCACCTGTTTCATTATATCTAAAAATACCTAATAGTTCTAATCTGGCAACATTTTTAATATGCCACTAATTTTAAACACTCTCTCTCTCTATTAATCTCTATTTATTTTAGTTTCTCATGAATATCAAAATTCTTTTTTTCTATAACACATTCTCCTCGTTCTTATTTAATTTATTTATTTTTTATAAAATATTAAACAAGCTTATTTAAATTAATTTACACCATCTAATCAATTGTGTTTAAGCTATTATCATAAAAATTATCATATTTCTTCTATGTATTCTACTTTTTTTCTTCATTTAAACACAGACTATTTCACAAGTTTTTAAGAAAATTTCTATAAATGACGTTTAATATTTTAATTTTTTTTTTGCTATTAGAGATATTTTGCACATTTTTTATATTAAAGTTTACGTCATTTATTTTAATTATTGATAAAGTATATTGAGTCATATGTTTTAAAAATAAAAACATAAAGCAGCACCCTGTGTAGTGCAACATATTTGTTTAAAGAATTTTAAGTATTAAAATTAATGACAGATAAAAACAAAAATAAATAAAAAAAAATGAATAAATTTGGGTTAAATTTTTTAATAAATAAAGAAGTTTTTTTCAAGATTCTTGTTAAGCGAAAACAATGATGAGAAGAGTTTATTGTGGGAGAAGAGATTTTTCCTTTAATATTAAGGCTGAAATTCATATATTTGTATGAATGAATGTGAGTGTGTGTTTACTTGTTTTGTGTGTTTATTTTGAATTGTAAACAAGCATAAAAAGAAACTCACTTGCCTTGAACAGTGGGAGGGATAATATAAAATTTTCGATGTCAACAAATTGTGCATAACTTAAAAATAGAAAGAATTTATAATAAAAATAAAGAATTTAACGATTATAAAAATAAATGGACTATAATCGGCCGTATCGAATTTTATATATCTTTCAGCTTAATTCGCTTTCAGCAGGGATGGAAAATGAGTTATATTTCATTATTTAAGGATTAAAGGTTTTTGCAGAAAGAACATACAGCGTTAAGCTATGTATACACGGTTGTTAGAAATAGCATTGTTAGTAAATTGTAACACAATAATATTGTTACACATCCTGCAATCTTGTAAACGCATAACGTTGCCATTGCCAGATAATTGTCTGACAATTTGCATTGTCAGCTGTGCGAATTTTATGCAGATAAATTATAAAATTTTATATTAAAGTTTACGTCATTTTTCATTTACAATAGTAAATTAAAAATTTTAATTAAACAAAAAATGGATAGTGATATAGACTGCGGTAATAAGCAAATTGTTGAGGATACTATTTAGTCATCCACAGATGTTGGTAAAAAACTACGCCAAAACAAAAGACATGCCGAGTTGCTATACAACACCGGCTCTTCACTTCGTAATTGGATAAGCAATTTAGCGTGAAATCCCTCCTGCTGGCGGTGAAGCACTCAATCCTTCAACCACACTTTGTGGAGCCTTTTTGTTTTTTTGTCTTCGTCCTCGTTGCTTTCGGGAACATATGCAGCTAAAATAGTTTTTAATTTGATGATTTTTGATTAAATTAATTTAACACACAATTTTCGTTTGACAGCTCTGGCAATGTCTGACAATGGATCTGACAACTTTTGCTATACAATAACCCCAACAGTGTAAACTAACAATTTTTGTTGGCAGATAAATTTATTGTCTGACAATGAAATTGTAAGGTTTTCTTAAAATCGTCTAAACTGGAAATTTATTATTGCTAACAATTTTTCATTGCACATTGTCATCACATTGCCAGATCCGCCAACATTGTTAGATCTGACAACCGTGTATACATAGCTTTAGATAATTGGGTATAAGAGTACCATAAAAAATGAGCCGTTAAAAGTTATATGAAATTTGTAATAACAGTATGACCTCGATTATACGCAGGCGCGTGTACACGGGGAGGGAAAAAAGGAAATTTCCCTCCCCAAAATGAAAATTCTTAATGAAAAATGTGTACTAAATCAAAAAATAGTAGTTAAAATTATACTATTTTCCTCCCCCAAAAGCTTTAATTGGATCCGCGCCTGATTATGCGTAACTATCGGTATCGAAAGCATTCTGAGTAATTAATTTTCCCGGTTGTTGCCGGTTAATCGAATCAAAGATAATCGATACCCTACCCTATTTTATTCTAGCCTTTTTTCTCTTTGAAAATTTCTTTTTATTTAGAATTTTTAATTTTTAAATTTTTACTTTAACATATTTTGGGAATTTTTCTGAAAATTTGTTGATTTTTTTATATGAAACCCATTTTTTATATTGTAATGTATTTAAGTTAAGTTTTTTTAGTTAAGTTTTTTTTTATTACACCGATTAATGCGCTCTTTTTAAATGTATTTTTTTAATTTATTTTTTTGTAGTTTAGCGATTTCGTTTTTAACGTCTTTTTGCATTTTAATTTTTTCATAATTTATTATTTTTCTCATAATTTTTTATTATAAACCACTGTTCGCATTTCTCAATTTGATCTTTGACCTAAAAAACAATTTTAATTCGTAGCCACGTTTTTAAGAATTGTATTAAATTAAGCTTAAAAAAATGATTCTAATTTAATTTAATAATCTCAAATATGAACTTTTATTACACCAAAGTTTTATTATTTAATTAAATTCGTTTTTTAATTATAATTGAAATCAAAACCTTCAAATTATTGTACTCTTTACTTTAAACAAACCCCACCGTGCGACCTGCATTAACTTTTTTTTATTTAAACATTCAGAATTATTTTCGTTTTGTTTACTTTTGGACTCGCCGCAGACAGACAGACACAACACACACTCACACACATATAAAACAAGTTCTTTTAATATGAAAAGTAAACAAAAACAGCAACAACAATAACATTAACTAGATTTTGTTTATGTACATACTTTAATTTTTTTATGTATGTATATATGTTGGTATGTTGCATGTTCTTTGTGTTTCTTTTATGTTTTCAATTATATTTTCTTTTAGTTCAATTGTAATTATTTTTCTCTCACTCTCTCATGTCTACTTAATATTAAGTACTCACTTATTTAGATTAAAATAGTATAAAGCTACCAGATAGAAGCAAATAAGCAAAATTTTTTATTGAAAAATAAATAAAATATTTTAATTTAATAATATTTTAATAATTTTCTTGAATCATAAATACATTATAAATCTTAATCGCTAATTTTTATCAACTTTATCTGAGATATCTAGTTAAAATGGTCTTATTGTGTTGTTGTTATTGTTGCCATATGTATGAATGAGATTCGTTTGTCTCACTATTATAACATTGTTGCTGTTTTAGTTGTTGTTTTTATTATTTCGATTATTTTGTATGTTTATCTGGGTTTTCATTTGTTTCTTTTTTTTTCAATTTTATTATATGTATGTATTTGTAGTGTATGATTTGCCTACTCATTTACGGTTTTGCTAAAAGAAACCAGTTTCAATTTATTAATACTAGTGATCGGACGTTGAACGTGGATTTAGTGGCTTGAAAAAAAAAAACGCAAAATTTCGCATAAAATAAAATAGTGTTTTAGTTTTAAACACACACAACCAAAAACTATATATAAAGTGATATTTTGAAATATTTTTTTTATTAATATAATTTAAAAAAAGAAATACAAAAAAAAAAAAGAAGTCTTGTTAAAAAAAAACTCAAGGTGTAAAATCTATAAAACAAAAAACAAAGAAGTTGTATAAAAAGAATTTCAATTTTTTTTAAGCAAAATTCCTTTTGTTTACCATGTTTCGACGTTACTCACTGTTCGATAATGCGTCTCCGCGTTTGTCGGTATTACCCAATAACAATAATAATAACAACAATAGCAAACAAAATACAAGAAAAAATTCTTTAGGCCAAGTTCTAGTACCGGAAATTCGTGTTAACCAAGTGGCTGCTCCCCCCTCTAGCAAACAAATAACTGCTTTGCAACAACGTAAAGCTCGTAGTCTTAGCAATTCGCCTGTTTATCGTAAAAAGAAATATGAAAATTTACCCACTTTAATAGATCACTACTATGACTATTCGGAGGAAGATTTGGATGCCCTACAGAAAGATGATCAAGAAAAACAAAATATCAAAAGAAATTCTTTAATAAATGAAAATAATCAAAAAGAAGAAGATAAGCTTGATGGATTACGGCATTCGAAGCACGTAAGCCGTAGTGGTCGTGATAATAGTAATAGTAAAATGCCGAATAAAAGTCGTCGTAATTTGCATAGTTTTAGCAATAGTATTGGTCTTAGCAGACATAAAAAATTACAAATAAATGATGAATCTTTTAGCTCTGTCACTACAACTACAAATGTTGTAGCAACAGCAGCAACAACAACAACAAGTATAATTAATAGTGGTCATTCACTCTCAAAAGAAAATCATTATAATAACAACAGTGGTGGCAAACCTTTGCAACAGTTAGTATTTAATACAAACACCAATAATACACAACAATATAGGCGTTCCTCTTCCCCCGTACATAGTTGTTTATTAGTACGTAGACGTAGTGATTTTTCGGATCCATCATTTGCTAATTTACCACCACTATTAAATTCACTTAAGGTAAGTTGTTGTTGTCCGTTATATTGTTTTTGTGGTAAATATTCAAAAAAAAAAAAATTAAAAAGAGAATATTAAATTAACAAATTCATATTAGAGAAAATCTTATGTCTCTTTTTTAAGTGAATAGTGTTGCCAGTTTTTTTAAAATAATAAAACGTAAAACAAAAAAATAGTAAAAATGGCATTTTTGATTTTTACTATTGCTCAATATTTATTTAATTTAAAAATAATAAAAAAAATTGTAAATGTTACTTTTATTTAATTAAATTTTATTGCTATCTTTAAAAGCTATTAATTTTCAGTTTTTTATCTATTGATTAAATAAAAAATATATATAGAAAAAAGTTGATAATAATGATAATAAATATTTTTTTGTTAAATTTGGTTACTTGTATGTCACGTTGTTTACTTCGCAATCTTGATTTATTTTACAAATATAATATGAAATTTTACGACATCAAATCAATGTGCTTTTACTAGCACATATTAAACTTTTAACAATTGGTGCTACTGTCAACAGGAGTAATTGTAAATTGCGATAGGCACATATCGCATTATGACGGTGACTAGGCTTAATACAATGGCAACATCGAACAATAGAGTCTATGTCTGGTCATATGACCATTTTAATGTTTATAACCACCATCCATGATAATATTGACTATTATGTTTATATCATACCCTTTCTGGAGGATTATCAGTATACAATTTTAAAGGCTCCATTAATCTAGCGTAAATGTAAATGTAGCGATCAGCTGACAAAATTTCATGTTTTATACAAATAACTGAAATATAAACCAATAAATCTAGCAATTTTTAAATAAAATGAGAATTACTGGAAATATGTGTAATTGGCATCACTGATGTTTATGTATACAAAACAAAAACAAAGTAAAATGTTCACTTCCATTTACATTTACGGTTGAGTAATGTAGCCTTAAGAATCGCATCGTTTGTGGTTTAAAATTCCATAAAAAATCGTCGTAAAAAAGTTTATTAAATCAACAATTTATTTTTCAGTTTTGTTAACATTTAAAATGGAAAATAAGTTTTAAAAGAACAAATTTTGTTTGAGTAACTTAGCAAACAAAATGTATTTTGATTAAAGTTTTGACAGCTTTTTCTACATCAAGACATGAATAAATGTTATTAACGCAACATTTGGTCTATAAGTATAAAGAATTTGGGATTATATAAAGACTTATAGTTGACATAAATTTGAGACTATATAAAGTACATGAATGACACATGTTCAAAACAATGCTTAACTTTGAAAGGTCTACATGTGTGGGTAGATCTATTTGAGACTATATTTCGATCTAGGATTAAAACAAATTTAATGCATGATACCCCTATACAGGACATAAAACTGAGGCTATATAAAGACCTACAATTGTGTCAAATTTAAAAATGTATAATTCGTGCTGGAAAGACCCACCCTTGTCCTTTCATTAAAACTGTATAAAGGCTTTATTTGTTGAACTCTTGTTTATTAAGTATTACCAGTTATAACATATTGTTTTCGTACAACAACTTAAGTGTTAAAATGCCCTTTAAAATAACATTATTAATTATTTTCAATATTTGTTAATTACAAAAATCAACAATGTTGTTAAATTTTATTTAAATTAAATTTTTCAATGTTATCTTAAGGTTCCACTGTTGTTTATATTTCCTCTTTTATTTACACTTGTAATTTCTTGTTTGTTTTCACTCTCTCTCTCTCTCTTCCACTCTTACAAGCTCTTCATTTCCCAGTCACACTCTTATGTTATCTGCTATTTACATACTTAATTATCTTTAATAAATATTGCATGTAGATTATAATAAATAAATTGCTAAATAAATAAAAAATATACAATATTTAATTTATTTATTACAAAATAAAAAATAGTGCAGAAAATTAGTTCAATCATGTAAAACTACAACAAAAATTAAAACAAAATAATTACTATAATTTAAATTTTAATAATAAATTATCAAATAAATCTCGTAAGTAAAGAGAAATGAGGAAATGCAGAAAAAACGCTAAATTTACATTAGTCAAAAGACACGGAGATGCCATATTGGGGAAATGAATGAATATAAAGAAATATTAAGAGGATTATTTTGTTCTTTTTTAAGAATTAAAAAAAATGAAAATTATTTTCTTTTTTAAAACTATAAATAAATATAAAAATAAATAAAAGGTTTTTAATTTATTGTAAGTGGACTAGGTGTATAGATATTTTCTTATCTTTATTTACCAAAAAAAGTTATCATAGCATTAAAGCACATTGGGTAATTAATGTGTTTTATTTGTTTAATTTATAACCATGATTTAACTATAAATAACCCAGTAAACTTTATTATAACAGAAATCAAGAATTTCTTTTAATTATATCAATTTAAATTATAAATAAGTAAAAATTTATTTATTTATTTTTCTTTTGCTATTTTCAGTTGCCTGTTGCAGATCCGTTCCTAGAGAAAGTAAATCTTTCCGATTTAGGTAAGTTTTAAGAAAAATATCTCATTATTTTGTTCAAGTATTTAAAAAATACTATTCTATTTTAAAATATTTTTAAAATTATTTGACACTTTAATTGATTTTTGTCTTAAATAACGCTAGAAAAAATTGTCATTTTGTGTTTAACACATATATATACCAGCTACATATTTAAAACAAATGTCTAAATAATGACACAACAGTTTTTTTATGGATTTTGGCACTTGATCAATAATTTAGGATTATGTTTGGCGGCATTGTTATGAGAGTAAAAATCCATAAATTATTTTTGGGGTTAAGTGACAAACGCCGGAGATTGTTGAAAGAAATTTTATATATAAAAACATAATTTTAAAATTAAACTAAAAATATTAAAAAAAAACTATTTTGAGATTCTTATTTAATTTCATTTTATAAAATTTTAGTGAACATTTGTTAATTTTATATCACAAAAAAGTAATTGTTATGGTAAAGTCAAGGCATCTGCTGGAAAAAAAATCTCTAAAACGTATTCATTTTTTTATATGCATTTTAAGCAAAAATAATAATTAGCTGTTTTACTGCGGTTACTTCTTATATAATTTGGCTACACTATTCCCTTTTTATTAACTCATTGTCTATACAAGCTATTTTTTATCAACTCGTAATAACTGATAATTTTATATTTTTAATCTTAATAAATCATGTAAAAAGCTGTATTAACAGTGTTAATAAAGTGGCGTATATTGTCAAGTAATATCAATATAAATTTGTTAGCTCTCGAGCTGTGATAATTTTATCTTTACGACGCAATAAGAGTAAAGACTTCATTACTCTACCGTAAATGTATCGAATCAACTGACATTTTTTTCTTACGAGTGTTATATCCCAGCAAACACGGTGTCAAACGTTTGAAATATGATGACATTATCATTTGATATCAAACATGTGTCAAATGTGAATAGAGGTTTGAATTTCGAGTTTGCATATAAATTGAGAATCATTTGGGAAAAAGCCGTTGAAAAATTATATTTTCTCAAATTGATATCAAATTTTATTATCAAATTATTCATAAATATTAAAACAAATTCTCACTTTGATATCAAATTATTTAAAAATCTTATAAATATTTGTAAACAAAATTAAAAAAGAGTCTAAATTAAATTATTAATTTGAAAAATAAAAATATATATTTACACGATATTTAAGTAGCCGATATTTGAAAATTAATTCTTTTAAAAAAAAATATGTGCAAATTACATATTAAAATATTGTTTTTACAAACAAATACTCAAAGCTAACAATAAATAAAATTTAAAATCAAATTATTTTTTTATGTTCCACATTTAGTCACAATCCACGTTTGAGAAATATCTGAGAATTTCATTTGATAATGATTTTATAATAATAGCATTTCTTATCCATTTCTCAATTTTAGAATTAATTCCCCTTTTTGTTGACAAAGCTATTATTTTAAAGTTATTTTCAAAGGGTTTGATTTCAAATTATTCTCAATTTGATATCACACCTTTGTGTTTGCTGGGATGTGTTTTTTGTACCCAAAAACGTAAATGTAACGTAGTAACCTATTCAAATTAGGTCGCTCTTCGTTTTTACGTGACAGCTGTAAAAACAGTGTTGACAGTTTTTTATTTCAATATTCCAAATCTGCGCAAAAATCGCTGTCAATTGCACAAATTATTTTGCTGATTTTTTTTCTCTAAAAAAATGTTAATAATTTAAATAAATTATAAAGGTGTAGATTTAAATCAATAAATTAAAATTAAAAAATGTTGGTCATAAAAGCATAAATTTCGTTTTCTGTACAAATAACCAAAATACAAACCGATAAATATGTATTATTGACATCACTGATGATCATAATGTGTACAAAACAACAATAAATTATTAGTTTCGTTTATATCTACGTTCTTACATTTACAGTAATAATATCTGAAACAGGGTTAAATTGCAAATTGTTGCTGACCAAATGTAATCAACTCTATAAAATACCCTGGATTCTAAATTATCAGCTTTTTGTGACAGCTAATGTAATTTGAGCTTAATAAACTTTGTTTAAACTAGGCAAATTTTTATCCTGATACAATTTTGATGATAAAAATTTATCTGGTGTAGACTCATCGTTATGTTGAGAAAATAATTGTGCTACCAGATGTTTTAGAATCGGAAAATTGTTTAATATTATGATTTTATTACTCTTTTAATATTTTATTTTTATTTATTATTACCTATACAAACATTAAAAATTCATAAGTTTTGGTTTTTTTGCCAAAAATTATAAAATGTTTTACTTTCTTTTTAAATTTTTTAAATTAATGTAGGCATCTCACAACAAATTTGCCCTCCATGCTGCCAAATGACTTGGAAAAGAAGTAAATATAAGGGTTAGCAAATGATTTTCATTATAATATTATTAAGTATACGACAACCCTGGTCATTATTAATATGTTTGAATATTTATTTAATTATATACCGTTTACTATATCAAATAATATTGTATTTATGTGTGGGTGGGTGGTCATGTTTAATTAATAATTATTGTTGTTGGCATACGTTTGATGATATCTGCCAAATAAAATAAAACAAGTGGTTGGGTGTTTAAATATTGGCTGCTCTACTTGTGGTTACTCTGGTGTATGTAATAATTTGTCTGATAAATAAATACCTAAATATTTAGGAAGATTTTAAAGATTAAAATTATAAATTAATTATTAATTATATAAATTTTTTATAAAAAGATAAAAATATATACATATGTTATATATAAATTATATTTAAATAACTTAAAGGCCTTTGTTTTTATTTATTTATTTATTTATTTATTTATTTATTTATTTATTTATTTATTTATTTATTTATTTATTTTTTTTATTAAAAAAGGCCTTTTTTTTTTTTTTTTTTTTTTTTTTTTTTTTTTTTTTTTTTTTTATTAAAAAAAATGAGACAATATTTTAAAATTAAACAAATTATCGGACAATTTCACTTTCATAACGAATTCATTTTCTTTTTATAAAAATTTCCTTTCAAAATTTTCTATAAACATTAAACATACAAAAAAATCCTTCCCTCTCACCCTTTCCGTTTGTTTCAGCAAAACAAAATAAAACACTCTTATTGAATTCACAAAAATAATGAAAGAAGAAAAGTTAATTGCATACTCAGACATCATCTGTCATTTTCTCAATTATTTAGTTGTTTATTGCTTATCACCTTCATACTTAAAACAGCAGCCAGAAGAAGAACAAGAAAAGAAATTCAATTCGTTTTTATTTTTTTGGAATTAAAAATTTTCCTGACACCTACCATAACACACTTACAAATGCTCAAATTATTGAAAAAAATCTTGCAGAGAGACCCCCCTTACTTTATTTATTATTATAACGGTTTTTAAATTGATATTATTGAGATTGAGATGTTTTTCTCAAGAAAACATATACTACAATAAACAAGGGAAAAACATAATGAATTTTGTGAGGAGCATGTGTATGTCGGTATGTTTTTCTTTGCCAATTTATATTGCAAATAAAGATGCCAGATTATAAGATATATTTGTGATGTTGGCGATTTTTTAATGGCTATTTTGGAACAAAAAAAAAAAAAATAATATAGCAAATATTAAAAATAATAATATTTAATTTAGTTTTGGGTAATTTCAAAGAAAATTTGAGGTTTTGAATTAAAAACAATTTTTACCAAGAATGCTAAAGTTGCCATATTCTTAAGTTCTTGGTGAAAGAAAAATATACTAATATTAATTTTACTATATTATTATAAATTTTAAAATTGTAATTGCTTCTTTTTTGTAAATTGTAATTTCTTTTCCCATTTTAACGACTTTTTAAACTTCAATTTGATGAATGCTGAGGGATGATTTTTTAATTCTTCTTTAAGCTAAAATTTAAACTCGATTCTAATCATTTTAACTGCTCTTTAATAGAAACAAAAAATCGGAAGTTTGAAATAAAAATTCCGAAAATTGTAGTTGCTTTTTATGGTCTATTTTAACAACCTTTTAAAATTCAAAGGATAATGTTTTATTATTATTATTGCAAATAAAGATGCCAGATTGTATTGTTATTGTTTTTTGATATTGATATTTTTTATTAAAAATTGTCATCTGATAATTTTTACAATGTGAATAAAGTTACCACATGTTTGCTACCTTTTATAATTTTCAATTATTCACAAAAAAATCGCTTGTTTGTTAACAAAAATCTGGTATTCCTGTGCAGGTATTGTTTAGCATAGTTTTGTGAAAAATCTATTGAAATTATTTTCTTTTGAGCATATTCCTCTTACTTATTTGTTTTTGCAAAAAAAAAAAAAAAAAAAAATGAAAATATACACAAGGTATTCTTATTTTTTTTTCGTTGTTTGTGTCGTTGATTTAAAATTTTTGAAAATAAATAGCGAAAAAAAGAGTGCTGGTGTTTGAAACCAATTTATTTTCAGTTTGTTTTGAAATTTCGAGATGTTTAGAACGATATTGAGATGATTAAATTTGAAATTTAAATGTGCATAAAAATTTATTATATAAATAATCAAAGCAAATAAATAGTTATAAATAAAGAAAAAATAAATAACAATAATATTTTAAATAATTATTTTCTGTATTATTACCTTTTCGATAAATAACTGTAACGGAGATCTTAAGTAAAAAAAAAATCCAAATAAACATATAATAAAATATTCAAAATAATTTATTTAAAGTTTAAATTTATATACAAAAAAATTGTGTAAATTAAATAAGTGTGTATTATCTTATTGTGATGCTGCTGCTGTCTCTTTCTTAAACGTTTGAATTTATTTTATGTGCCATATTATTTTGATTAGTTTGTAAATTAATTCCAATTACATTCAATTATTTATTTTAAACGAAAAAATAAAAAATACTGCTGCAGACTTGTTGATATTTATATTAATTTAAACATTTCTATCAAAAAAAATTATTGAAAAAAATTATTATATTTCTTTTTGTTTGAATTTAATTTTCATTTGAATAATCTAAACTAATTTTCATTTGTCATAAGCTTCATCAACATTTTTCATATTTATTAATGTTGTTGTTTTTTTATTCAGCTAAGAAATTCTTTGTTTTCTTGTTATTTTGTGGGCGTGAATTTGGCAAGATTTTCTTTTTTTCTTTAAACGTTATAGACTACATATACGCGTCTACATTATTTTGTTTATGTACTTTAAATGTTTTTTTATTCTTAAATTTTTTTTTGTTAACTCAAATATTTCTTTATTAAGTTTTTTTTTTTTTTTTTTTTTTTTTTTTTTTTTTTTTTTTTGCTGAACACCAGCCAGGGCAATTTTTTTAATGAGATCTTTAGCCAATATTTAATTTTATACAAATGTTTTTTTAATTATTTTACTTGGACTTTGTTTTATACAAATGTGAATTTTTTACTTTTAATTTGGAATATTTTAATTAAAATTTCCAGGCCAAAATCAGAAAATCAAAAAATAAAAATTAACATAAAATTTCCTTTAATTTAAATAATTTTTAGATATTTAGCTTACATTTCATTTTAAAAACTTTACTTACTATAAAAGAAAACTTTGTTTGGAAGCTCTGTCGATGAAATGTTTTCTATTTTCCATTTCTTTATATCGCATTTAACTCATTTTTCTTAATTTTATTATACATAAATTAATATATTAAGAAAATAATATTGTAAGTTTTAACTCTTTAATGAATGTTACAACTCTACAAAATTGGGTATTTTCCATGCAACACAATCTGTTGTTGTTTTCCTTTTTGTTTACATTTTAATCGACTGCTATTTTATAAGTTGCCATATTTGATAATAAAAAATCAGCGGATGAATTTTAGAAAAAAAAACGTATGTTTTATAAAATATTTACGCTAAAGATTAAAATTTCTTTTTATTTTTTTAACATACTGCTAGAATGTACGAACAAATTTACTACATATTTTTCGCATTCGAAAGTGTTTTTTAAATCATAAAATTTCAGACATGTCTTTTTGCGGTCAAAAAAATATGACGTTTAAAAAACGAAAACAGTTAAAAACTACATAAGTGTACTTATTTACTTGTTAATAACTTCTAAAGTATACAAGATATATATTTGATTTAGTTTCATATTAAAGACAAATATATTATTTTTATAACGATTTTTTATACTTTTTATTCCCTTCACACAAGTGTAAAAGGGTAATATATAAGTTTGTCATTCCCGTTTGTAAATTTTACATATTCACCCAAAAAGTATATTTATTCTGGATCCTTATAGCATAGGAGAGTCGATATAAAGATGGTCCGTCTTCCGTCTGGTCTGTTGAAATCAATTTTTTAGAAGCCTTTATTATCGGATATATATGTTTTGTTAAATTAAATGAGACATCAACATTAAATGTGCAAATCGGTTGGTAAATAATGAGATATCGGCAAAAACTGAGATTTTCTCAAAAAATTGTATTTGGTGGTCACCTTTTCTAAGGACTCCTATACAAGTTAGCGATTTTCGTATTTTAATCAAAATCTTTCATAATTTTTTTTTTTTTTTTTTTCTGAAAAAAGTCTGTCCATTAGTATCCGGTCAAAACGCATTTTTAGGCTTTTTGAAGTTCGTATATAAGCTACGGGGTTTGCTTTTGAACAGGTTGGTAAAAACAGTTCGTAAATATTTTTGGTAAAATTTCGGTTTTTTGAATTAATCAAAATCGTTTATAAAAAAACAAGTTATGGGCAAAAACTAAAAAAAAAAAATTAATAATAACATGTATATTATGAATTGTTGTTGTTTTTTTAAATAGGCAAGTAGTTTAGTTGACAACAGCAGTAATATAATGTTTTTAATGTGAAGGATATTAAAGATCCATTTTTCAATTTCTTTTTATATCAAAAGTTCAAAGGTCACAGTTAGATATAGCCAAAGCAAATCATTATATTTCAAAAAACAATACTTTTGAAATTCTTAAAAAAAATATATATAATGTTGTCC
The DNA here is from genome assembly GCA_001735545.1 of Phormia regina. NCBI lineage: Eukaryota > Metazoa > Arthropoda > Insecta > Diptera > Calliphoridae > Phormia > Phormia regina. The sequence continues at coordinate 55,887 of MINK01172170.1, forward strand.
TAAATCTTCTTCCTAGAGATGTAAACTTTTAATTTGGTGTCTCATTTAGTTTAGAAGTTATGGACAAAAATGAAATCTAATCATTATATTGATAAAGTTAAATTCAAAAGTTCAAAGGTCAAAATTAGACTTTTAAAAATTAAAGCTTTATGCAAATAAATTGATTTATATCATATTTTGCTTCATAACTTCTAACCCAAAAGAGACTTTGAATTTTTGTTCAAGTATAAAATTAACAATATATATTTTTTAAGAATTTAAAAATACCTTCTTTTTTTGAGATATTCAGCTTTAATCTTAATGTTATAGTTTTTATACATTCAGCTAGATAAATATCAGCGAAATATCTATAAATTTATCACAATTATTACAATTTATTAAAATTTTATATTCACAATTTTTAGCTAATATTTTTTTTTTTTAAATTAACATCTAAGTAGCTTAAACCATTTTCAGTTAGCTGTAAAATTTTAATATATTATATATCGATACTTAACTATTATTTAATTAATTGAATTGCTGAAATTTTGTAAAATTTCTTTTTGTCAATTTCCATAGTATTTTTTCATTTTATTAAATAAATTTCACTAATTTATAATTAACTTGTTTTTACAACAAATGTAAATTGTTTACTTATGTATGTGTGGTTAAAAATAAAAAAATGTAAACAAAAAAGCTGTTATTGAGTTGCCACCTTGTTATTCATTTGTAAATATTTATATTTATTATAATACAAATGCACGTGTCAAACTTTAATTAAATGCAAACTAAATAAATTATTTAAAAAAAATGGTTTCACAGAAAATATCAAAATGAAAATGATTAGTTAATTTCCAATAATATAAATAAAAATCCCTTAATTTACTAACGTCACTAATGCCAACCTACCTGACGCCTTCTTCTAAAATGAATCAATACTTTGATATTTTAATTTAATTTTAGAAAAATAAACACAACGATTTTTTTTTTTTTTTTTTTTTTTTTTTTTTTTTTGTAAATACAAAATAATTTACAATTACACTTAAAGGAATTTACTGCGAACAACACACGTTACAACATTTCAAAAAGATTTATTATCTTTATATTCCCTCAGTCGTTTTATGCTCACTTATACGAAATAATGGTACATTGCCAAAGAAAATAAATTCACTAAATTTTTATTTAATTTATTTGAGGCAAAGGAAATTTTTTTAATTTATTTAATATAGGGTTTTAAATGTTTTTTTTTCACTCATATATTTTTTTCTAAACAATAGAAGGCTTCCTAAAGGCGTCATGAAAATTTGTTAGCATTGTCTGGTTTATTTTGTGGTCGTGGTGTTTATTACGATAAGGTTTAGACACAAATAAATTTAAAATAAATATAATCAACCAACCCAAAAATATGAAAAAATTAAAAACATCTGTTGCATTAGGCCAAAAGAAGAGAGTGAGAATAAATTACATTAATTTTTAATGCCAACAAATTAATTAGCCACAAACAATTATTGTAATTTTCTGTGTATTTTAAAAAATAAATTTATTATTTATATTTATAAAAACAAAAAATAAGGATAATTAAGCGATTTTCGAATTTTGAGAAACGACTTTTTAATATCATAATGACATTTTTTCTTCAAAAATGATAGAAAAAATGAAAAGGGTCTCCTATATAAAGAGAAAAAACAGCATAAGTTAATACTAGGGTATCCAATTAATCGGTTTATTTGACAAATAATTATTCGAGGATAAATAACACTATAAAATTTAATCTATTGAAATAGTTGCTTAGAAAATCAATGTAGATAACATAGGGTTTATCTTAATGGTTTTATCAGCTACTTGTTAAAGACCTAATAATATGGAATTTTAATTTTAATTCTTCAAATTCAATTTTAATAAATCCGTTTTTTTAATATAATTCTTCTTATTTACTGTGACAGAATCATTATTATTCGTAGATCCTTGCAGGATCCAAAGGAAGTAATAATATTCTTTCAAAACTTTAAATGTCCCATTTATCTCTAATTGAAACTAAAGTTTACGCAGTCATTTTAGCACTAAAAAGAGTTGATTTAATTTTTAGTATCAAAAGTGGTGTAAATTAATCTATAAATAAAACGTACCAAGTAGCGTTAAAAAGACACTATGAAAAGCATTTTTCGAAAAAAAAATCGCTCTTATACAATATTTCTTTCATTTAATTAGCAATATTTTTAACATTGTATTTTTTTTAGTAAATTAGCCAACTGCATATAAATCATTATGAAGAATTTTTTTAACGTAACATAAATATTCTCATGAAACTAAAAATCATTTATATGCTAATTTTTTTTTAAATAAAAGTGATTTAACATTGATTTAGGGAATATTTCACTGTAAAACGTTTCATTTTCTTAACAATTAATTACAAAAACAACAGAGACTTGCAAAAAAAAATAATAAACACATTCTCTCCCCCTCCTCTCTCATAAGATAAAAATCATTAGCAAAGAAAAGGAAAACAACAACAACATAAATAAAATAAAACTTACTAAAAGGTATCAACAATAATAGCACAATAAAAATTGTCTTCATGTCGTCTGCAGTAGTATATTATTTTTCTTTTAATTCATATATTTTTTTCTTTTCTAATTTATTTTAGTTTTTCTATGTTTTTTTTTTTTTTTCTTAATAGTGCCGCTCGCTAGTCTCTATTTCTGTATTGTTAAAGATTTATTAGTAGTGTGAAATAAACAATTATTTTAAATTATAAATTGTTTTTGTATTTTTATTTTTTTATTCGTTGAGTTGATCTATTGTGATAAAATGTTCTAAATGCATTTTTATACAAATACAAACACATACCAATCAACAGCGGATATTTTTAATGAGTTAAATCGCGTTTATTAAACGTTCAAGTTCGCGTTGCATCGTCTCGTGCCGTAATTATTATATCTTTTGTTATTAGTCCGCATGTTACAACTTCATTTCTATTCAAATCATGCCGGTCGTTTGGTACTTCGTCCTGGTCAAAGACCGAATCCAGATATTGAAATTTATCCTTTAGAGAGTATTAAAGAATTTGAACATGTTTCACAGGCGTGGAAACGTTGTTTAGGTGAAATTTTAAAGAAAAGTGTACAAAATAGTAAGTTATTTTAATTTAATTTATGTATGTATATTATATGTAAATGGTTTCTGTTTTAACAATTTAAATATACAAATAAAATATATAACGTAAAGTTTATTATACTAGATCAGGCGCAGATCCACTTGGAGGTGGGGGAAAAAGGAAATTTCCCTCACCAAAATGAAAATGCTTAATGAAAAATCTGCACTAAATCATACATTTTAAGGAAATTGTGAAGAAAATCATTCGAAAAGCTTGAGCTGGATCTTCGCCTGTACTAGATATATTTTTATCATTTTTTTTTTCAGCATAATTTTTCAGTATTATTAAGCGTTTAAAAAAGTTTTCAGCACTCGAGCTCTGACCACTTTGTCTTGATATTAGTAAAAAATAAAATTTTGGTTATTGTTTAAATGTTTTATATGTTTTATTATAATAGACGTAACGTCAATTATAAACAAGATATATTTTTATATAGACAAACGTCAAAATCAATCAATTATAGGGGAAAATAATTTGTTACAAAAACTATGTAAAAATACCAACAACAATCAAGGTGGCATCTTTTAATAAATAGCGTCAAGACAAAGTTGTCAGAGATCGAATGCTGATAATTTTATTTTAAATCTGCAATGATACTCACAAATTCAGTTTATATTAAACAAATTTTTATCCTGTATCATAATATAACTACAGAAGGTATAATCGCTAGAAATTATTTTCTCAATTTCATTTGCCCTGAAAAGTCAGTCACATATCAAACAAAATAAAATTAAAAAAATCAAAACAACACATCAAAAATAAAAAAGTTTTCTTAAAATTAAAAAAGAAATTGTATGTGAATAATTGTATACAAATTTGTAAATTTAA
>MINK01172171.1:0-24728 GCA_001735545.1 Phormia regina
AGAGTGATAATTGATCTATTTTTGTTGTAGAAATTCTATTCTTTACAAAATATTCTCACGCCTTATTCGCCTCCACCATCAAACTCATCATAATTCTTTTTTTTTTTTCTTCGTGGTCGTCATAAAAAACACAAAATAGTTTACAATGTAGAGAAAACTATTAAAGAAACGCCAGATTATTGTTAAAATATTTTGTTGTTTGAGTTTGTTTGGATAGATGGCTGGATGGATGGATGGATGGATGAATGAACGATTGTTGGTTTGGTATTTATAAAGAAAATGGTAAAATGATTAGCTTGAATATTCCGGGATCACTTATAAAATCATAAACTGTATAAACGGCTAAGAATCACACATAATACGCCCAATTAGGTTGATGCTTCTGATGCTATATATATACTATTTTTTTATTGTCGGCATTTTTAGTTCTTTATAATTTTGAAAGCACTACAGAACTACAGACTGTAGACTATACTATAGTCGCGACTATAGACAAAACTGTAGTCATGATTGTAGATTAAACTATAAACAGGATATATATTTTCGACTATAAACTAATCTATAGTATCGATTATAAACTATAGTCTCAACTATTTACTATACTATATTCTTGACTATAAACTAATCTATAGTAATAAATAATAACTACAGTCTTGATAATAGATTTAGCTATAGTATAAACTAAATTCTAGACTATAAAACAAATTATAATCTCGAAAGTAGAATAAACTATAAACTCGACTATAGAATTAAAACTTGACTTTATTTTCGACTATAATCTGAACTATAGTCTCAAGTAGAAACAGTCTTCACTAAAGAATAAATTATAGTCTCGACAACAGACTAAACTATATATTTAACTAAAAACTAGCCAAACAAACCAGACAAAAGTCTGGACTATAATTTAGACTATGGTCTGGTGTATTCTTACTTTTGTCCATACTATAACAAGAGTTTAGCCTGTGTACAATAGTTATGACCAGGAAAACGACAACATGCTCTATAAGATAGTTTTATGCGCATTAAATAAGCAGTAAGAAGCGTAAAAATCTGGAAAAGACATATAATTGCATATTTTAGTTTCCCTGGTTATGACTGTAGTTTATATTTAAGGCTATAGCCTATATCTTAAGTCGTCTTTAATTTCCCTTTTATTTAAAATCCCTACGTTTAAATCCACCTCATTACTGGAATTCATTAAAGAAGCCCAACCACATATAAAAACCTTTTAAATAAAAAATTTAAGAAGAGAAAAAATTAACTAAATTAAACAGCAGTGGCATGAAATTTTTTGAAAATTATTTCTTTTTGAACTTTTGACAATTTAATAACAGGCTACAATGCTACGCTACACAGTTTTGACCAGACAAATGGACAGACACTAAACAACAACCAAGAAAAATACAGACAGGAAAATATTTAGTTGCTCTAAAAATCAAACAAAAGCAAGACGATATCCAAAGAAAAAATATTAATGCGCCCACATTTTATATTCTTTTTTCTCTTAGTTTTAGACAAATTTCATTTCATTTTCTACAAAATTCGAGGAATTTCACTGCTTGATAACAAACTAACAAAACAAAATGTTGCGGCATACCACTGCTGCACTAGTAAGTAGTTCAGTTCAGTTTATGGATTAAATTGCTAAAGAAGCAGCAGTATTAATATTTCTTTTATAAACACTTGGCCAGTCGAGTATGTATGTATGTATGTATGTATGTATGTATGTATGTATGTATGTATGTATGTATATGTATCGATGAGAGTATGAATATGTAGCACGTTTGGTTGAAGCATTATGGTAAATGAGTGACTGTTTGCCCCTTTGGTAGCTACATGCTCAGTAAAGGGGGCGTTAAAAATGGGCTGATCACAAAACCATGTCCAAGAATAACAACAATAACAATGAGAAAATTTTATTCCTTACAATAACAACATTAATAATATCTAAATGAAGGAAGAAGAAAAGGTCTTAAATAGCGGTATAAATAAATGATTTTTTTTTTTTTTTTAATTTATAATCGTACTACTATTTAGTAGTTTAAAACATTTTTCAAGGGTTTGTTTTCTAAATTCTAAATTTTTGTTTAACATTAATTTTCCGTTAAACTTGTTTAGCCATATGGAACATCCCCTTCTAATTATGTATGTATGGATGTATGGATGTATGTATGTTTTATAGTCAGTCCGCCAACTACAATTTAATATTATTAGTTGTATTAAGAATTTTTTTATTGTTATTGATACATTTTGTTATTTTGATAAACGGTGCTAAATTGCGGCAAATTAAATTATTATTTTTTTCTTTTATTTTTCTTACTCCCCTTATGTCTCGAGTATTCAAAATGATTGGCCATTTTTATTTGAATCTTTGTTTTTTTTTTCCATTCATTTAGTTCCCACACAACCATCATCAGCCAAAATGTGATGCTACGTGTTTTCGTTCAAAATTGACTGACAGATTCCTTTTTAGAATTTTATTTCGTTATTTATTGAAACGTATGAATTAGTGAATGACTGAATGAATGATTTTGTTTTGGTTTCTTAGTCTAATAATAGGTTTTTGCAAAAGGGCAATTTTTTCAATTTATTGGAGGTTTCTTTTCTTCCGCAAAAATAGTGCTACTTTAGAAAATAGTGTCAGTCGACTGAACTTGAGGCGTAGGATGAACAGCACCGTAATCAAAGATTTATAAAGACAAAGACCAGTGATTAAGTAAAACGTTTTGGGATTCTGTGCAAATTTTCTGCAGACAATCTGGAAATCATTTTAAGTATTTATGCGTTTAATTCAACATTTTCAAGGTCATCAAATTTGAGATATTAAACTTAAGTTATATTGATATCAAAATGAATTATGGTCTAAGTATTTATTTTAATAATATTTCATAAAGCCTATATATATATATCAATTATTTTAAAATCTTTTATTAGTATATTTAACGAAAAATGCATTTGCATTTAAATGCATTTTTCTTATTTTAAAAATGTTCATCGTTGAAATCATACAAATTCACAAAGTCTTTCAAGAGATATTGCTATTAACAGTTACATACTTTTGAATTTTTTTTTGATTTTGAGGAATTGAAAAAGCGAAATAAAATCGCGTAAATAAATATGGTTTTATTTATTACGAGGCCAAATTTTCAATACTCACCATTATTTTTTAGCAATTATAAATGATATATAAATTTTTTTCTCTCAGTTATGTAAATCATTAAGAAAAATTAATTCCAAAAGTTTTAATTTTAAGCTAAAAATTCATCAGACATGTAATTATTTATAATCTCTCACCACAAATCTAATGACTTTCACATTTATAGTTCTGTAGTTATATCAATATATATGTATTTTGTATAGGTGCTATAACTGTTTACCATGTCTACCTGTACTATGTTTATTACAATTTTGGAAATTGATAGTAAAATGCAATAAATTCTTTTTTTTATATATAATTTTCCCCAGCTTCGATCGAAAGATATTTTTATAACCACCACCAAAAATAATAGTATATTGGGTTTGTTATTCCATTGATAATAAAACGTTGCTCGAAATCTTACCAAAAAAATGTATTTTATTGCTTTTTTTTTCGTCCAATATCTTTAAAACGAGACTTAAGCACAAAAACTAGGGGGTGTACTTTTATGCATTTAAATTTTGACGTAGTAAAATAATAATAATTTCGTTAAATTGTTTTCATTTGTCAGTATACTCAGTATCTGCGTGCTAAACTTATTTTTGGAACAAATGAACAAGAAATTAAATAAAAAGTACGCAATCACATTTTTAAATTTGTAATGAACACCAAAGTCTTTGAAATTTTGTCAGACAATGAACAGGGCAACCAACAATTTATTATTTTAAATTTCGGTCTCAAACATATTAGTCTTCAGTAAAACGATGCTTTAAAAAATCGCCGTTTGATATGGTTTTTATAACTACATTTGTAACAGATTAGGAGTAACACTAGTTTTTTTGATTCGTTCGGAACATAATTTTTATCTCTGTAATTAATCCTAATTTTTCGAACGAATTAAATTTTTTTGTTTGTTTGCAAATTTAATTTTTTTAATCACAAATTTTATTTTAAAAAATAAAAATATTATTCAGGAATTAATCCAAAACGAATTAATCAAATTGAAGACGTGTACAACAGCACATGTTGTTGTGTCAACTTATGTTTAATGAAAGATGTGTGGATTTTTAAGACAATTGTACATTATGACAATTGTACATGTTATGACTGCATGTTTTTTATTTGTTTATTTGTGTTTTAGAATATGAGAAAATTAGAAGTTGCGTATGTTGCATATGTATTTTTAATTTATTTTTTTTTTTTTGTTTTTTTGCGATCGTCATAAAATATATTTCTTTCCGCGATCACCATAATAGTAATAATGTATTATTAATAAAACCATTCAAGTCTTTTGTACTCAGTGATCACAAATTGATCCTCTTTAAATATTTAGCTGTTAATATTTCACTGACAAACATTTTTTATTTTTGTCTTAAAATTGCATGATTTTTGCCATATTTTCGTAACGCAAATTAAAAAAAGTAAGGAATCTATTCCAAAAAGTGAATTTTATTTTTAAATTTATAAATAATATCTTAAGAAGCAAATAAAAACTGAAAATTAAATTCGTAATCCGTATTGTTTGATTTTTCATGCGCAGTCCCTTTATACAAATACCTTATGCAAACGTTCTCGTAGATGTCGCTGCAAGAACAAAAATCATAATTTGTAACATTAATTTAAATCGGATGAAAATTGTGTCGAATATCTGTAAAAACTAGTTAAGATTTCGTACTACTGTCTACATAAGATCTTAGGATAATATAAGAATCTAAAAACATACCAAAAAATTCCAAATTTTATTTGCAAAAATATTTAATTTCTTCCTCTTCATCTAATGAAAATAATAAAGTTGTTTCCTTTTACCTAAAACAAAACAACAAGTATTATATATATATTTTTTTTTTTCTGGCACTTACTTACTGACACTTTTTCGTATCATTAAATGGACAACCAAATGCGTAAAGAATGCCCTTAAGTGGCTACTGTATTTTTGTTCCAGCCAAAAATACGCTTTTCAAACCAGCATGAATCAACAACACAACTTAAAAACACTTATGCCAAACATAAATTTATATAATTTCAACATGGCAAAAGGATGTGTTCATAAAAATGCGTATTATCAAATCAATTGCAATTTTATTTTAGTTTTTTTCAATTTCATTTTGTTTTGGAGGAGTTAGTTGGTGTTGCTGGGTAAGCAGTTGGATATGGAACGTGGTTAAATTTGTTAGTGGTTTAATGTAAAAGCAATTGAGCAACTGAACTACTGCTGTTACAACAAGATCATTCCAAGAACAGCAACTGCATTGGCCCGCATACGGTGCGCTAGTGGACTACAAATGGGAGATTTACAACTTGCGTCTACAGCAGGAGGTGACAGGAAGTGCAATGAGAAACATTTTCCTCTTGAACATGGATATATTTAAGATATACATATGTACATATATATGTCTGTAGAAAGAAGTGTTAGTTAGTAATCGTAGTCAAAGTCAAAATTCATTGTCGTAGTAGTAGTTGTAGGCGAAGATTTAAAATAAACTAGTATGGATTGGCTGTGTGATGTATAATGGGTTGTGTTTATACTACATCATATTGGTTACACTGTGTGGTGTCGAGAGCTGTGGCACGTGTGGTTTTTCAAAGGAATTCGACACAAACTTAAATGCTTGGCATGAGTTTAATTCACTTGTATAGAGAATTTTTGTTGGAGTGTAGAATCTTTTTTTTTTTTTTTTTGCTGTGCAATTGTTAAGGATAGAGATTTTGTTTTGTGTTTTTGTTGCACAGTGTGAATACATTTTTTGTTGACTTGCTTTAAAATTAAAAGAATGACTAAAAACGTTTGTTGATGCTGCTTATCGTAATGTTTGTATACAAACATTAGTTGTTAAGATGCAAGTAATACATTCAACTAGAAAGCAGCTACCTAAAGATTTTTGCATGCATTCATACTGTGGCCGATGCTGGCTTACTGCTGTGCCAACATACAAACATACGGCAAACACATCGCATTTCTTCTTCTTCCTTAGACACACCAAACACACCTTAAAAAAATTAATAATATTTACACAAAATACGGGTACATCCTACAACATCATAGTGGTTACTTCCTCAAATAATTTGCTATGAATTTAAATTGATTTTGACTGGATTTCTTTTCATAAGTGTTAAGCTTAGAGAGAGAGAGACTTAAGGAATTAGTCACATCACAATCCTTCGAAGTAGATTCATAAAACTCTTGATGAATAAAATATTTGTTGTAATTATATAATACAAAAATTTCAAATTTATATAATTTTTAATATGATTTTTTAATTTTGTGCTTTTCGCTTAAGGGTTCTTTTTAAATTTGCGCCTTATATGATCGCCATATGTCCTAAGTGCTTTTTATCATTTTTGAAATGCAATAACTCAATATTAAGTATATTTGCATAATTCGTTCACAACCCAGCTGATACAAGTCCAAGTAATATATGACGAAGCCAATAATAATTCCCTCAATCACAATGAGAAAGTTAAAAGTTACGAAATACTTTATACAAAATTGAACTAAAACATAATCACGGGATCACTATAAAATAAATAAATTATAATTGTGTAACAAATGATTGTTTTCTAAATATTTAACAAAATTTAACGATCACTTAATTATAAAATAAGTAATTCAAGTCTCATGAGATATTTAGACGTATTTTTAATTAATTCGTTTTTTGTTTATACTAAAAATATTGACGTTTTTGCTATAACTAAACCATTTAAAAACATTTTAAGTTTGAACAATGTGGTCATGGAAAAAAATCGCTAATTCCTTTCAAAGTGGATTAAAACTCATTACAATTTTTTATTATTATTTTTTTTTTTAGTGATTTTAAAGCGCTTCGAAAAAAATGTATATATGTTGAAGGCATAATAATGAATCAATTTCACCTTTTTTCTAACTTTCTTTTTCTTTTTTTTTTTAAATTTAATATGAACATTGAATTTTTCTGAATATCACTATATGTCATTTCGACATAAGGAACATCTTTCATTTTTATAAATGAATATCCCCAAAAAGAAACTGTTTTGTATTAAAAAATTACAACGGATTGAAGTTTTTACGAAAAAGTAATTTTCCATAATAAATATAAAATCATATAAAGTAGAATTTTGTATTTCAATTGATTTATTCTTTTATTTTAATTTGTTTTTTTTAATTTTAATTTTTTTTTCTTTTCAAACTACTGTTTCTCTCGAAATCAATTTGTAATATAAAAAATATAATTCAAATACTGAGTAGTTAATTGAAAACTTCAAAAATTCAAAGAAAATAAAAACAAGTATTATACATATACATGTATTAAGAGTCTTAAATACTAACCACAACAAATACACAATTATACATAAATAGACTTTTCTCCTCAGAAATAAATATTAGTCAGCATATGGCTAAAATTGCTAATACAAAACCAAGTAGCACAATGTTGTTTGGCCTTAATACATATAACTTGTTGTATTGTAAAAAAACAAAAAAACAAAAAAAAAAAGTTATAAAAAAGCTACAACTCTATTCACTATTAACTACTAGACAGATAGCATTTTGTTAAACCAGGTAGCCAGCCAACTACGACTAAATCAGCAGCCGAAGCCTCAGAGTCTGCTTTAAACTCAAACTAAATGATTTTTTTCTTTGCAATTCTTGTATCTCCATCATCTCACAATTGAAAAAAGATTACTTAACCGAGCATGAATCATGTTTTGGTTTTTTTAACACTTTAATTTTTTGTTGAAATTTATTTGCTGTGGTTTAAGCGACAAATTTAGTTAGTCAACACACAGCATCAGCTTCATCATCATTTTTACTGTAAATTTTGTCATAATCAATGAAATTAAGTTTTTTTTTCATGTATTTATATATGAAAAAAAAAATGATTAGTCAGTTTTTTTTTGTTCGCCCAGAGATGATATTTAAATGATAAGTAGACTAAAATGAAATAAGTAGTTAGTTTTTGTTTTTTTTTTTTCTCTTTTTTGGATTAACCTTCTTAAATAAGAAAAATTCCATTATCGTGTTACAACAACAGTTGTAGAAAAAAGATTGTCATAAACTTCAAACTACAAGTTGAGCGTAATATTATCTGTTCTGATGGACCAAAGCAATCAGCTGCTGTTGTTAACATTCAAACACGCGCTTCCTTATAGATTTTAAAGTGTTGATAATGAATATTTTATTTAAATATTACCCAATACACACACCCATTTATACGACACACTTTAAATGTAATATGTATGACATTACCGCCACCAACACCATTGATGTCTGTCTGTCTGTCTGTCTATCGTTAAAGATCACCAAGTGTCACGTACTTATTAATTTACACTAAATATTAAATTTAACATGGGCCAGCAAAAGCAACAACAATGTTAGTACCAAGTTTTTGTAAATTACACTCGAAGAATGAATTAAATGTTTATGGTAATTCTGGGGAAGAATGGAATTTTGGTAAAACGTTGTCTAATTTTTAAAATTAAATATCAAATAAAATATTTAGTTATTTTATTAGTATTTACTTACTTAAATATTTATTTATTTATTTATTTATTTATTTATTTATTTATTTATTTATTTATTTACTATATTTTAATCTGTATTTTTATTGCGTAAAGCATCAATTGAAATTTATAATCGTATTGATATTACCCATTGAGGTCTTGGTGTTGAAATGAAAATCAATATTGACGCATTCAAAAAAAAATCTAGTTCTTTTAAATATTTTTCAAAAATTATTTATACTTCATATATACTAAATATATCTTGTATCAATCCTTTGAATTCATAGGTTTTTAATTTTTTTTGGAAATAAACCTGTAAAATCATATCGAGTGGATAGTTTTACAAAAAAGTTAATATGGGCATAGCAGAGGTTTGTAAAATATAAAATTTAGAATGCAAAGCCATATAACCATCAGGAAGAGAACTATAATGGGTCAAAATATGATAGATCTAATTAAAATAAATTAACCTACAATGTCTACAATTCCAAATGGTAGTTCTGCAAACGGAATATTTTTCGAAGAGATTGTCAACGGCTTTTCCAAATCTGTAATTATTACGTAGCTTTTAAAAAATGTAAAAATATTTGTAATTGATCAAGACACAACAATTTGGCGGGCGATAAAAATTTTTTTATGACTATTTTGGTAGTGTACAGGGGGTGTACACTTTAATGAAATTTTTATTTTACGGTATTTATTTATATCATAATATTTTTATATATATTTTTTTTATATCTTTATATTTATTTTATTTTGAAAATCCAATGAAGAAGTTCATATAATTACAAATACCTACTGAGAATATATATCTAGATATATTTTCGTCTGTATGTTGAAATGCATCTTTTGAAGCCAATAGTCAATAAATATGTTTATTTTTCAACACATATGTGACATATAATCTCGAAAATCAGGGTATTGAAATTCAGCGGCATCCGTTTAGAACAACCACATAAAATGTCTTTATTTTGCCCAAATAAAATAGCGTTAAGCCTTAGTTCGGATAAAAAATATCGTTTTATTGTTTAATTTTTTGTCTACTATTTCTACTTTTAACAATCATTAATATTAGAGTGTACATGTCTTCAATCTCTTAGGTGTTACATTGCCAGTGGAGAAATATAAAAGTTAAAGTAAATAAATTTCTGCTGGTTCAAAGAGATGAGAGATTGTTAAAGTAAAATTTTTTCTTTTTCAATTGCCCACAACAACAAAACAACTTACAGAACAAACAACAACAACAACAAAAACAATAAAGAAAGAAACCTCAATGTAAGTATATTTTAGTGTGCGGTGTTTAAATGAAATGTTTGCATTTAAAGGAAACAAATTGTAAAACAGAAATGTGTGTCATGTTGACAAATCAACGCCAATTCAATCTACATTATTTATTTTAATTCTTTGTTCAATCTATCTTTAGAATCTAGCCAAATCTTTTTTTCGTTTAATTTTTTGCAATAGCTCCGATTCTAAAGCACCCAAGTGAAAAGTACTTAGTCTTTGGGTGCTTTTCGGATTTCTCTCGTTTTTTTTTTTTTTCTACCAAAAGCACAGCATGGCATCTTAATATCAATTGTCCTGCAGTTGTTGTAGTTGCCGTCAAAGTAGGGCTGATAAATGGGTTCGAAAAAATGAAGATTATTATCTTTTAGAATACGCTTGAACATTAACATGTATGTCTATGTAGTATGTAAGTATGTAGATCTGTTCAAGTGTGTGTTTATATGGAGTACCAAGGATACGGTTAAAAATACGCGTTGAATGATAAAGTTACGCTTTGTTTGAAAATAAATGGGAACAACTTTACAACAAAATGCAGAGGAGGTGGTTATTTAATTTTTCTTATTTAGTTTTTTTTTTTTTTTTTTTTTTTTTTTTTTTTTTGAGCTCACGTGGTGTTTGTCTTGATAATTTACATATTATTAGAATCGTAAGGAGTAGATGCAATATGTTTCTATGTCTGCGCTTGCATGTTGTCGTTTGAGCAACCAAAAAAAAAAGCATTTTGTTTTACAGGAATTTAATAGATTTTTATGTTGAACGTTATTTTTGTAAATGGAATGTTGTTGGTTAGTGTCATTTATCTTAAGAGTGTTCCATGAGCAAGAATTCATAAAGTCCTTGAATTTTTTCTTTTTTTTTTTGCTAAATGTGTCGGAAGAAATAAAATTGTTGTAGATTCAATTTTTAATTATAAAAGTTGAACTGTAATATACAGCTGTGACTAAAAGGTTTAATCAAAATTCGGTCTTTTGATTCAACAACAGTATTTTATTTTAAAAATACTTAGTTACTTAGTTAGTATTTATGAATTGATTTTAATGAAAAAATCTAAAAAGAAAATTTATAAAATAGATTTGTTCGTATATAAAGATAATAAACATTTTTTTAGAATCTATTTATCAGCCCTACTTTGACGTCAACAACAACAACTGTTGGACAATTGATATTAAAATGCCAGCTGCGAAGGGTTAGTATATAAAACAGGGACAATGCATTTTGAAACCCGTTGGAAAGCTTATTTACAAACACAGAGGTAAATACAACGTATTTCTTACTCCTAAATCTGTTTTAACAAAAAATAAACAAATTTAAAAGATCGCTGATTATTAAAGATTATGTTTTGCTTATAATAAAGCTTTTTATGAGACTTTTAATATTTATTTTGACATAAGACAGACATTTTTGATCCGATTTTGTAGACTTTCTTCCCGATATTTTTATTTATTTACTACAAATATTGCTCTAGTCTACAGGCAGACGTAATGACAGACATTGCAATTTCAATTCTCCAAACTTCAAACTATAAATACCAAATACATGATACATGGATATTTATTTTTAAGAACAACTCAAGCGTTCTTGATATCACATTGCTCTCATTTATAGAATGCAGATATCTGTATTTCCAATCTCTTATCTATAAGAACTCAAAATACCTGCAGGGAAAAATAAAAATGATGATATCAAAATTCCAAAAATTAACAAAAGAATTGAAACTAAATAATTGAAAATCAGGCAACGTTATTTTCACTCCACAGAATCACAGAATGTTAATAGTGTATGCAGAAGCTACTTCAAAAAAAAAAATAATAATAATAATTTAATGGTTGAAAAGATCAGCTTAAAAATAAATAGAAAAATTCTCAGAGATATTTTCCATCTAGTTCCTTTACATTGTGTAAATCCCTCTGGATTACTATTTGTATCAATTAAAAAAGAAAAAACTTATGTTTTAAAATTAAAATAATTTTATAAAGCGTTATTAGATACTGTAGCTGGTCCAAAAAATTTTATTTCAAGATGGACAAGATCAGATGAGAAACAGGAAAAACGAACTAATGAAAACCGAAGTCACAAAAATAAAAGTAATTGCTTTTGAATGATCTGTCAAACATTACATGTCAAACATACCGTGTCTTCTTCCTTCTGGCTTGCTTCATCAAGATTACTTTCAATCTAAAGAACTTCAGTAGGAGAAGAGATCAAATCATCTGATGTTTTAGTGGTAACACTATTGTAGTCTGTAGTTCCCAAAGCCACTGTTGGTGTCTTCGATGGTTTTTTAGGTTGGGGAAACCAAAACAGACATTGTTGAACAAATTAATTCAAAGTATTCAAATGCTATATTTACGGTACTATATCTGAAGCCATTCGAGTGTAAAAATTAAGAAAATTCCTTTAACATAACTAATCTAATTCGCAATATTCAGATTCTCTTTTACTCCGACAAAAGTAAAAGTCACAACAATTAAATTATTAAATAAAAAAAGTGTCTTCCGAAACTTTTCGTCAGATCTCCTAATATCAACAACAAAGGCTTTTCACAATCACAAATTCTAAATATGGGTGGTTGGTTAGCTATATGGTTTAGTCTTACTCCTAAATCATTGTGTAATATAATAAAATCAGTAACGTGCATTCATTTCAACTTCATACCATATACACGTTCAGCTGTCGTTTGTTTTTTTTTTTTTTTCTAAACTTTTGTGTGTCTTATTTTCTTGACTTTGCAACTCGTTATGGTCATTCTATAGACGCGTTAAAAGCAGTTAAGATAGCAATTTGTCGACTCTTATCTCTAGTGAATTCCAAACATGCGCGCATGCTGCTCTCTGACTTACTTATTTTATAGCTGACATCTACTAAACACTACGAATACTGTTGACTGAATAACTGACTGAGAGCCATACATATATAACAACACCACCACCACCACCAAAGATCATCGTCATCAACTTCTTCATAAGATTTTCCACATTTCTTCATGAGTTTTAGGCTGCATGAATGTTTGTTCGTTTGTATGTTTGTTTGTTTGTTTGTTTAAGGAGTTTTAAGTATAAATTCGGATTTCAATTATACTGTTGTTGGCAAATTGTATGAAATACCGATAAAGATGAGATAATGCTTTTGGTCGTAAAGTTTGTTTCCTTTTTTTTTTAACTTTTGTATTTGTTCTGTTTTGAGGTTTGTTTCAGTTTTCAGTTGGAACAATTCTTTTAAAATAAATTTTATTCTGGAGCACTTGCAATAAAATAAAGTCAAAGTATCGTTATCCATTTGATTTTAGTTTTCTTCTTTTCTGTTTTCATGTCCATTGTCGTCTTGTGTCGGTTGGTCAGTTTTTCTCTTGAAATTGTAACTCTTTTTGACTTTACACAAATGTTGGTTAAATGATCACTAAGTGATCTGAGCATTTGATAAGTTTTTCTTTAACTCTTTTTCGTTCTGTATTACAACAACCTTACGAGTATAAAAATTTCATATGTTGCTGCTCGTTGCACACACATCAACATTGTTCTAAAATAGAGATAAACTTTATATTATAGCGACTAGAACTTGACGTTACTATATGTTTGTATGTATGTGTGTAATGTATGAATGTAGTTGTTGAAAATAAATTTATAATTTAAACATAATTTAAATGAAATTATCTTGTCTACTTTGGTTTTTTTTTTTTTTTTTTTTGCAGTTATTGTCTTGGTTTCATGTGCACAATTAAAAAAAAAAAAAAAAAACTACATTCGTACATGCAAATATGTATGAATTCCTACCGCTATCAGCTGCCTGACTGCCTAAGCTTTTTTGAGCTCTTCTACTTTTTTTTTATTCATTTTGAGGTCTGCTAAAGTTGTAAAGTCTAATCTTCTTAAAAGTATTTCATTCACTGTTTCTCATACAACATAAAGTCGAAGATTCATTTTGCGATACCCTTAAACACTCTCACATACTCACAAAAGACAAAAAAACATTCTAGAAAATCCTCGTAAATTATAAGTGTGAAAAATATCTCTTTTTATTGGTTTGTGTGTTTTGTATGTTCTGGAGCTGAACTTCTCTCGCCTCGCCACCGTTCGCTTCGCTGGCGCGTTCATTTGTCGTCCGTCAGTGATTGGTATATTGTTTGTGAGGTGGTAAAATGCCTTGTTTTTAGCGGCAATTATTTACGAAGTGTTGATGACAATGTTGGATAAAAGGGGTCATTCTGCACTTAATTCACCAAAAATGCGACAAAGATTGCATCTGTAAAAGACCAAAAATGTCCTAGTCTTCTGAATGTTTTCATATAACGTTCGGTAGTACACGGAGAATATGGATAAAAATTCAACAAATTGAGTTATATTAAACTTCCTACCTTACAATTTTAGATAAATGTGAACTATCATGAAAAATATAGAAGAAAAAATTATAGAGCAAAATTTCTCTAACACAATTAAACTTTAACAGAAATTCAGTGAAAAAACGATATTGAAATCTTCTTTAAAAAAAAGTTTGATTAAACTTTTGACATGATTCGCAACTTTCAAGAAGTAGTATACTACTCTTAGTTGGGTATTGATGATTTTTGACATATGCTCTGACTGCGAAGTCCTAACAAACTTATTCTATTTACTTTCCGTATAGAGATGGTTTCGTTATTTGCGAGATTTGGACTGATCAAAGGATCAATTTGGCTCAATTCCGCACCTTAACATTTAATTCATTGCAATTAAATTAAAGTAGTTTTTTTCGTTAAGTACCTTCTGGATGTTGATTTGTGCTGGCTATGAGAGATTTTATATTTATGACATATCGACCCTGCGCTGACTAAATTACCTATGTAATTTTAAATAACTTTTCGTTACTTTGCAAAATTTTGACAAAATTTTTTCGTTTATGAATAGGTTTACATAGGTAATTTTGTGGAACAATTTTTTTTAAGTCTTATTTATGTTTTTTTTTTTATATTATTTTATAAATTCTTTTATTAAAATACAAGTTTTAACTATACATTATTATAGTCATATTTCAACTTCTTACAATGATTGGGCCATGTTACTAAACGGTCATTATGTTTTTTTATCATATCAGAAGAAATGTTAAAAAAAAATCTTACCAATATTAGTGTTACATATATCAAAATATTGCTTCTTTTATTATATCTGATCATACGAAAAAACAAATAAGACAAAGGCGTTCAACAATAAAAATAGTGAATTTATTAAGGAAGGAACAAAAATAACAAAACTTTAATAATATTAAAATATTAAAAATAATAAATAATAATGAATAAATATTAACTAATGACAAAGATCATCATAAAATTGATGGAAATCTTTGGAAATATTTTTTTTTGTTAATGATTGGAGGTTATTATATTTAGATTCTTCAATTTTTAAAGGTCTATCGTATAAAGGTTTAGGCTCAATATTTTGTAATTTATCCTCTCTTTTTTGTGGCAAAACTTTTCATTCACTTGTATGACGTACCTTATACTTTACAACGTTTTCTTTAAAAAGTAGCGCTCGGATATCGTTGACGGTAGGTTCTAGCGACTTCTTTCCTGGTCTGATTGAAGAAAAATTTTAAGCCCAACTAATTTACATTACCATTATCTCTAAGTAAACTAAAAATATAAATTAATATGAAAAAATTATTTGCATAAGTAATTTTACTGGAGCAATTTATTTATGTAAGGAATTACATAGTCAATTTTGTGAATCCTAAACCAATTGAGATATCGACAAATGCTTTGGTGGCCATATGTATAACTAGTAGGGGATCTAAATGCAGCAATAAAAAAATTTCAAAATTTTTACATAAGTAATTTAGACGGCGCAGGGACGATATTATACTTTGTTTTGTTCAGAAAGAAATTATGTACGGCAGACCGACTACAAAATTCTAATAGTTGATCCAATAAATCGATCTCTTTCCTTATACTCAGATCGTTAAGATCCAAAAATGATTCAAACTGAGTACTCTGACTACCAGGTGGCTTAAATGTAAACGGTGGTTCGAGCCGATCATTGGCTAGTCCATATACGACCCTTACGTACTTACTGAAGAGTTCTACATGGACAAATCCTCGACAAAATTGCTAAGAATAAGGCACATTTTACATAAGGAAGATCTTTTCAAATACCAAGTGGTAGTTGATGAGTATCTTAAGATTAAGGATTTTTTAGCAATCCAAATCCCAGACGTCGCTAGTAAAATCTAATCGAAGTCTTTATCAAGATAATGATGATAAATCGCCAAAGATCATTTGCTGATGTTATTATTCAACACCATGAAAGATTATCTAATTCGGTACCATAAAATAACACCCAATGAAATTGAAATCATAAAAAATAGAATAACTTCTAAAGAAATGAAATAATTCCCAATAATTGGGAATTTTCTCCAAATAAAGGAGTTAAGAGCCGAAAGTAAGAAATTTATCATAAAGATAATGTATCGAATTTCGAAATAAACTCAATGAGCACAATCAGATAGAATCAAATCCATTTCTTTATTTTTCAAAAAGCATAAACAATTTGAAGTGCATAGCAAAAGTTTGAACATTCAAGAGACATCAATTTGTATTGTAATCTCAATACTCGGTTGTTTATTAATGTCCATAAAGTAAAGAGAACCGGAATAAAACTAGTCACGTGACCGGTTTCAGTTTCGAGAACTTTATATGGTAGAAAACTGTCACTTTGACTTATTAACATTATCACACAGGTCATAGAGCAGGTTGCAGGTGTGGTCTATGTCGACGACGAAACCGCGAATCGAAACCATAGGATACGCTAGTATAGCGTGAGTTGCTAATTGCACACTTAACATGACTGTTAGAAATCGACTCTCAATTGTTATTTAGTGAACGTGGTGGTGTCAACTCGTTATACAAACATGTGTATGAGAAATCAATGATGAGTAAATTTTTACATTTTAATTTACCAAAACTTTTTCTTTAACTGTATAAAATTCCAAATAATAACAAAAAAACCGAATACAGTGACAAAAACAACAATTTTCAAAAAAAAAAAAATTGTATAGAAATAAATCAAGCGGCTTCTAACTCTTATCACGATCTCTTAAATTAAGTCGCCTGGAAAGAAAAATCCAAAAAAAAATTGCAATGACGCTACAAATGCAGCGAACGTACGAAAGAACTGAAAAAAAACTATAAACTTAAAAAAAACTTTGTCAACACACAAACCTAAAAGACAAACTGAAGGACCGACAGACATACAGAACGACTTGACTGATTGAGCTTTGCAATGAAGTGAAGCCACTTTATGGTAAATTTCACACACATTTATGAATAAGAAGACTGTGAATGTGTATAAACGCAAATGCGAATGTGAACGCATTATCTCGTACATTTAGGTTCATTGTTTAATACCACAAGCTTGAAATTTTTTTTATTATTATTATAACTTATTATTTTAGTTTTAGCTTTTGCGGGAAAGCGACAAGTAAGTAAGTGAGTAAGTAACTTTATGCTATGATGAGAATTCCTTTAAATAAGCTATCATCATCATCATCATCATCATCATCATCATCATCATCATCATCATCATTTGGGAAACCAAGAAAACCCAACAACTGAATTAAGTTTAACGCTGTACACTGCTAAGCTTGTGAGTGATGTCAGACGGTTGGAGCAGATGTCACGTGTGTCAAAACTGCTGCTGATGACAATGAAGACGACAACAACATAACTTTTCATACTTTAAAATTAAAAAGAAGAAGAAACAACAACAAAAATTACTCCCGGTGTATTTAGATACATGATGATGGTGGTGGTTAGATGAAAGATGTATTAAATGATGAAAAAGATGCAAAAGATGAGCAAGATGGTAATGTCATACAAGTACAAGTTAATTTAAAGCACATTAGTAGAAATAATATAAATACTGAAAACGGACTGAATGACTAACTGACTGACTGACAGACATACATACATACATACATACACTAAACTAAATAACTAAAAAAAAAAAAAAAAAAGGAAACTGAAGCAGTACACACAATTCTGCTTTATTTGACTAGCAACAAGAGATACAGAATTCCATTGCAACAATCTTTACGTACTATAGCATAGCAATAGCAGCATATTGCAGCAAAACCTTTGAGTACAAATCTGTTCTCCCTCTGTATGTGAGTGTAATTTTTGTAAGATTTAATGACATTTTTAAAACATTTCTAGACATGAGGCGGCGGCAAATCTAGTCTTATTACTTACGACATATTCATTATTGTTGTTGCTGTTGTCGTTGACGACGTCATTGTTTTTGTTGCTGCTGTTATTGTTGTCAGAGTCATCGTTGTCGTATCTTATGTGTCTAGTAAAGTTTATTTTGTAACCACACTTTTGTTAATGTTACAAGTTACGATGTCAAGTCGGAATTGTTCACTGAGTTTAAGCAAATGCGATTAAAATGTCAAGACTTCGATCTGTGATCTGTGAGTGAAACAGAATGAAAAGCAAAAAAAAAAAAATGAAACGAAACGAAAACATTTTCATCTACAACAGCAAAAAAGAAGAAAAAATTAGCGTGTGAATATGTCGCCAATGAGACTGGTGGTAAAGGATTGAAATGTTCAGATAATGTCTTGAGTTGGTAATGTCATGCAGCATATTCATGATATACATGCTCTCTTTATACTTTGCTTCATATAAACGCATAAAATCACTGAGTGTTGGTATAGGAAATAACTTGGTTGAAAGTAAAAAACTTGAGTCCTAATCGCAAAATCACTACAAAAAATTCTCCACTCCCACAAGAGACTTCACCAAAAAAAAAAATAAATAAAAACTCATTGACTCATTTTCCTTTAATTGAAAATTTTCCTTAAAATCTCGTGTTTTTTTTTTTTTTTTTTGACTTAAAAAATCTTGTTTCGCAAATCTTCGTTAAGTTCTGTTTTGAATCGAATACTGTTTTACAATTACTGTGGTGATTGTGGTGAATCTTTCGCTTTTTTCAAATCACTTATATTTACCTGGCAAGTGTTATAATTAATATTCAGAAACGACACAAAACATCACTTGTGATTCTCTATATAATAATTGTGAACAAAGTATAGGATATTTTATATAGTTTTTAAGTATAAAATATAAAGCCTTTACAACCAAATCTCGTCGGTTACACACTTTAGAGGGACGATGCTAGCAGAAACACGTACAACGTACATACAGTGTTGGAAAAAATAATAGGGACACTCTAATTTTTCAATATATTCTTATTTTCTTATTTACTATTCTATAAATATTAAAAAGTATATTGTACATAAAATTAAATAACTTAAATAACAAATATTTTAGCTTATAAAGCTAAAATAAGGAACTAGTTTTGCCAAAAAAAAAAAATTTAAAGGGTTGGAAAAAATAGAAGGGACACTTAATGTTTTGGAAAAATATTTATTTTTTTAACATTAACATCATTTCCAAATACTTTTTCACTACTTGGCTGAAGATCCTTTCATTTTTATAACCTCCTGACAACGGCGATTCAT
Source organism: Phormia regina (assembly GCA_001735545.1). Taxonomy (NCBI): domain Eukaryota; kingdom Metazoa; phylum Arthropoda; class Insecta; order Diptera; family Calliphoridae; genus Phormia; species Phormia regina. The sequence goes on from MINK01172171.1 coordinate 19,388, forward strand.
AGATCCCACATACCAGGTTTCTTGAATTTTTTCTCACACCATTTTTTTATTATTATTATTTAAAGCTACCAATTTTATTTTTGAGAACTACCCAGAGATGCTCAATGGGGTTTAAGTCCGGTGATTGGGACAGCCACTCCATTACAGGCACCAAGTTTTGACGCTTCTAGCGGAATGCTTGAGATCATTATCCTGCTTGAATTCCCATTTGAATATCATTTCATTCTCAGTAAATGGAAGCATTTTATTCTAGAGAATGTCTATATAGTCAGCAGCATTCATATTTCCCTGATTCAAAGTTATTGGACCAACTCCAAAGGACGAAAAACATCTTCATAGCATTATAGAACCACCACCGTGTTTGACGGTTTGTTTTGATATATTTTGGATCGAATTCAGCATTTGCAGGACGACATACAAATGATGTTCCGTCAAATCCAAATAAATTGACTTTTGATTCGTCTGATCATAGTACGCTTTTCCAGTTTTATTGTTCGACTTGTCACTGAAGCACACAATTCATTTTTAAGGCTACTTGATGAGGTGATGAAGTTTTCTTTTTTTTTTTTAATAAATATAAAATAAAAGCGCAAAAGAGTAAAGAGTAAACAAATAATGAAATTTCGTTATTTTAGGAATAGTTAAATAACGAGACCCCAAAAAAATATCCTAATATAAAGAAACAGTTTGCATCTGTTTGCGAAAATAAGGGTCATCCCTACTATTTTTTCCAACACTGTATATACAGTAATGAACATAAACTTTAACTAAAACTGAAATGGATGAATGGATGGAAGTGGACGGAAACAGAAACAAAAACCAACAAGAAAAACAAATCAACCTATAAGGTGTGAAGAGTTTTAAAATAATTCACAATTCACTTTAAGTAGTACGAGTATTACGATTAAGTAAGATATTGTCTGTTGATGTTGTCATTTGATTTGTCTGCAACAAAATTTCAAAATTGCAAAAATTTTATTTGACATTGTCATAACAATTGTCAAGACGGCCACCCATCTTATATGTATCCAATAACCATAATCTCAGAGATCTGCTACAGAAAAATTAAAGCAAAAATATTTTACATACGAATAAACCTATACATACATTGATACTTTTAAAGATTTTAAAAAATTCCTTGACAATTCATATGTTAACAATTTTTGTATTTTATTTATTAAATCAGCAAAAAATATTCCAAAACCCAAAAAAAAAAAAAAAAGGAACAGCCACCAAAAATTATACAAAAAAAAAATGAAGAACGTATGTTTTAAAGATAGTTGAAGATAAAAGAAAGCAAAACTTGCTAATGTTGTTGACAAGTTATTATTTTTGTTTTTGTTTTATATTATTTGTTGTCGTCAGTTCATCTGAGGCCAAAAGATCTTCATTTATTCGCGTTTATTTACACATATTTAGCAATTCAGTTTTAATTCTAAACGAAAACTCCAATAATTTTAAGGAATTTTTTATCATCTTTAAGTTATTAATACATATTTATAAAAAAATTTTTTTTTGAGCTGATTACTTTAGTTCCATACATATGTATACTAACTTGGGGCGAGGTAGCACATACCAAAAATCAACGTGACTGATAAATTTTCGTCATATACACTCACAAGCTCTTGAAATAAAAAAAAGAGAATGTAAAACAAAAACAAACAAAAAAATGAGTTATATACACGTTGGCGACATTTTATACTCAGATAATCACCCAGATTATGTCAACGTCTTTTATACTGATAACACAGTATTTTGAAGTTAAACTTAAATTGATTGAAATGTATCTTAAAGGTTAATATTTGGGATAAGAAACAATTGTTTATGAACAAGTAAAATTAATGAAAACAACTTGTTTATTGTCCTACGAACGGGATACTGGTTGATAACGCTAAAACTACACCAATATTCTCAGCAATGAAAGCAATTGGTTCTTCCTTTCTTTCTTTCTATTTTTAGCTTTAGAACTAAATTTATATTTATTTTTGATTTATTCATTTTAATTTTCTTTTCATATAAAATTTTAGTTGAATTTTCTTTTATAAACAAATTTTGTTCCGTTTTATTCTTAATGAAAATTTTCGTTAAATTATTCTTTTATAGAAAATGTTTGTTTAATTTTTCTTCATTTATTTTTATTATTTTACATTAAATTTTTTTTTTTTTTTTTTGTTTTTTTCGTTACACTGTACATATGATATGGTAGTTACCACTCATATTTGAACTTTCAAAGTATATTATATATTAAATAATTCTGATTGTTTATGAATACAATATATGTTTAGTTGATTGTTGTTGATTTTGCTGGAGATATTGTAGTTGTTGTTGTTGGTATCGCTGACGTGATATGCTGCTAAAGATCCCTGAAATTCACTGAAGTAGCAGTTAATTAAATGTGACAGTCGATCAATTTTAGCGGCATATCAACACAACAACAAAGCATTTGTCAAGATTTAAGCTCCGAAAAACATACAGCTTAAAATTTATACGATAAAATATTTAATAAAAAAATAAAAAAAAAACATAATAAAGTTAATATAAAAAATCGTATATTAAAAAAGTAATAACAGGAACATTCTAAATTTATTCCCCAAACCCACAAAGCGAAATAAAAATATATTTGTCAGAAATACAAAGACCCGACCAAACAACATGTATTTAATTGTGTTGTGGCGTGTATGAAAATATTTATTTATTTTTTTATTATTAATTTCATAAATATATATATATTTTTTTTCTTCTTTTTTGCATAATAAAGTTATTAATTGCAAAATTATCACAGTCATAAAATGTGAAAATTTATTTAGGCTTGTGTGCTAATAACATGTCATTCATTTCAATTGAATACTGTTTATTTAATTTTTGGTTGATTGGTTTATTTTTAATTTAATTGTATCGTTAAGCAACAACAACTACTACAACATCAAAACAACAATAACAATAACCGCACAAAAAAAAAAAAATAATAATAATATAAAATATAAAACACAAAATTAATTAATAAACCTCATCGTAATTCTCAGCTCATAAATTTGCATTTAACATTCTTTTTAATGTGTTTGTTGGTTTATTTTATTTTTAATTTGTATGTTTATTTTTTATTAACTTCAGTTTCAATTAAAAAAATAAATAAATAAATAAATGAACAGAAAAAAAAAAACAAATAACATTATTTTAAATTTAGTTTCTCACAAAAGAGGATTTAATTTAGAGACTCTGTTGACGGCTTTAATAGATAAAATTAAAGGTGGAAATCTAAGAAACTGCATTATAAGATTATAAAACTATTATCCAAAATTAAAGGCACAAAATATGATTTCCTATGTATATATAAAAATTATATATATATTGACTTTTTTATAGGAAAAATATATATTTTAGTTTTTAAAAATTTAATCAAAGTGACGAAAAGAAACTTTAAAATTAAAAAAAGAAACTAAATTGATCCTACAAAAATGAAAGCAATGTGTTAAAGGTTGACGGCAGGCTTGTTTCCAGTATAAGGACAACTTAACAATTTGTTAGAAAACCTGGTTTGGGAAGCATATTATTGGAAAGGCCAAGAAAATTCAATGCATATTGAAAAGAACTCCAAACGTAGCTGTTAAACTCAGTGGTGCGGTGTTATGATTCATAAGAAAAATCCTTTTTTTTTTTTTGTATTGTCATAAAATTTGCGCACAACTTTACAAACTGTAAAGTTGTGCGAAAACTTGGCTCTTCAGTGAAGACTCTCCAGCCGTTAACATAAGATCAAGTGTGAGATCAAAAATATTTATTTCTTTTTAAATTTGTTACGATTGATTAAAGAGATCTCTGATTTTTAATTATATAGTAGCTAAACTAGATTCGTTACGTTTACTTTATGTTACACAAAAAATAAAATTAAATATTGAAATCGGTTAATAAAGCAACAACAACAACAACAAAACACATCTTTTTTCATAATCTTATAACATCAAGTTATGGATTAATTAATAAACAACCCACTGTGTGTAGGGAAGACACACCTTTCATTTTGAACATTTTTCATAGTCAACAAAACAATTTATATGAAACAATAAATTTCGATATTGCTGTTGCTATATGTTTTGTTGTTTTTTTCTGTTGCGCTTAATGTTAATTTTTATTGTTGTTTTAATTCAAGACAACAACAACAACAATAACAAAAAAATCCTATACGATGAGACCATACCTCCCCTCTATAACTTTCTGTCTAACTGTTTGTAAAAAAAAAGTTAACAACAAAAAAAAAAAAACTAAATGCGGTAGTTAGAAAATAAACATGCTGAGGCTTTGGCTGCTGTTGGTTGGTTGGTTGGTGATCTTGCTGATGATGATCAGCTATAATTAATAATTTCTAAATGTTTAGTTCATGTAGCCATGAAGTATATTTGAATAATTAATAAAATTAATATTTTTAAAGATAAATACATAAATACCTATGTTTATTTGTTAACAAATAAATAATCAATTTTGTTGTATTTATTAAATGAGTTTTAATAAAAAATAAAAAAAATCTAATCTTATAGTTATTTTGTTTTAGTTTTAAAAGATCTGAGGAAATTTAGTTCTAAATATTTCTATTATAAATACGTAAGTATCTACGAAATACCATGATATTTTCTATCATGTGACATATGAAAAATTCCATAATGACAAAGAGACATAGAGAGAGAGAGAGCTAAATATGTTTGTATGTTTATGTTTATTTTTTATTACATGATGGATTATTAAATACATACTTATTATGTATTTAAGTCTTATGTATTTGTTGTTGCTGTTTATTTTTTGTAGTAATTCCCTCCATCATATCTCTATCTCCCTTCTGTTGTGTGACGTGTGTATGTTTGTGTAAAATGTTACGAGTTTTATTGAGATTTCGGTTCCTTTGATTTGACGTTCTTGTCATTTTTTTTTTTTTTTATTTTTATTTTATTTACATTTGTTTACATTGTTAAAGGTACAAAATTATAAATGATGAAAAAAGAAATATTAAATCTACTCTAATTACTTTATGACAAGTCTTTACACATCCAAACATCGGCTTCTCTTTAAAATTAACAATTCCAGTGAATTTTTTTTTTCTTTAAATACCCCTAATAAAAAATCTTAATTGAAGTCGTGTCACTTTTTTATTTTGATGAGATAAGGAAAAAAAACCCGAATGATTTGCTATTTCCTATTTTCTAAGCAGACATTTGGGCAGAATATTTTTATATTTAAAGTAATTTTATATATAAACGAGAATTTTCAATAACAAAAATTACTATTATCGTAACAACCTAGCAAAAACTTGGTAATGGCATGTAGTTACGGATGCAGTTACTTTTCAATGATA
>MINK01172172.1:0-25370 GCA_001735545.1 Phormia regina
AATAATAATAATAATAATAATAATAATAATAATAATAATAATAATAATAATAGTAATAGTAATAATAAACCCTTATTTTACATAGGTGAACAAATTGTATTTTTACTGGACACTGGACAAACAGCAAAAAACTAGACAATCCAGTCCAACTGGCAACCCTTATAACAACAGGGTAACCACTACACTGAAAAAGTCAATTCTTTAACATGTTTTATACGAATTTTAATTTTATGACTTTAAGACAAGTTCATTCATATTATACTGAAATTTCAGTTGACAGTTGGGCTGGATTGTCTAGTGTTTTGCTGTTTGTCCAGTGTCTAGTCAAAATACAATTTGTTCACCTAAGTAAAATAAGGGTTTATTATTATTATTATTATTATTATTATTATTTGGCTTAAAAAGATAAAATATACTTGTATTTGCTTCCTTTTTTGAGTACTCAATACTTAAAGTAATTACTCAATACCTTCAGATTTATATGTTTATAATTATACAAATATATCGGCTAAAATACAACTCTGTATAAAGATAGAGAAATTATTTCTAAATAACTCTTTGCCAGCGTCAGATATTGAATAAACATCATAATAATATAAATACTAAATATATGGAGAATTATGTCTTCTTTAAAAAACTTAATTTTTAAATCGGCAACCAAGTTTCAAATTGAAAAGTATAATGTCCAGTTTTTTTTTTCAAAATGCAGCTTTCTTTCCCGAATGTCCAGCTTTTTATGAATCTGGATCTGGTAACTCTAGCCCCAGTCAGAAAATACTTTTTGGGTTTACTTTAACACTTCAAAAAATTAATAAAAAAGGAAAAAATTAATTTCAAAATTGGCAAAATTTGGATAGGACTTTTGGGCAATCCATTATCCCAAAATTCTTCGGATGTACTTTACATGCATTAAGATTTATTTTGAAAACTTAAAACAAAATAATAAAGCCCAAAACAAAAAAACAAATTTTATCAGTTAATAAATATTGTCACCATTTTAGAAAAAAAATCAAAAAAATTTAAACTCGTTTTAAGGTTTCAGATTAATAAAATATTTAAAAAATAAGGTCCGAAAAATTAAAAAAGAAAACTTAAAAAAGGAAGCTAAAATGAGGTAAACATTTATTTCGACCCGAAAATCTTTTATGCCAAAAGAGAACCTACTTATGTATGCTTATTTTTTTAGAGATTTGCAAGAAATATCTATATAAAAAATTTCTTTGCCAACCTTGGAGGGCAAACCACTACCAACTCGAAAACACTTCACTTCTGAATATATTGAGATATCTCCAACAGTTACAGAATTATTCCCAAATATAATGTTTTGAAACCACTGTGATCTGTTGAATGCATAATAGCGGTATGGGCAAATTATTAGCTTAAGTGATCACCTTCAATAAGACCTTTATGATATTGAAAATAGACAAAACTGGTTCAAATAATATAATATATAATATTTTTGTTAATTGTATTTATGAATTATAAATATAAGGACTGCGAACGAAAAAATTCGTGCATGCAATTCTACTTATAGGAACTAAACTAATGAGTGATTTTTTTTTAAATTGATTTCTAATAGAATTTTCTTACTTTATACAAAATTTTCTGATAAAGATTCAAAGCAATTAACTCTTTATGACACTTTTCTTCCTGAGATGAGAGGATTTTCTTTCAAAATCCTTTCTAGTTTGTCTAAATTCCCCTATCAGAGGTCAATTCAGAAACCATGACTTCCTTGTATAAGACCCAAGAAACTTTATTTTGTGACACGATTGACTTACCAGTTTTATATGACCGATATAAGATTTTATGAAAAATTTGAGTTATGATTTTAGATATTTTTTGCTCAATTTCCATTAGTAAGCATAATGACAAATGTAAACCAGTTAACAGAATTATTTATTTTTTTTTACCACATCGAAAGTTATAAGCCCAAAGGCATGCAGAACAAGAACCTTCTTTTAACTTGTTATAAGTTAAAACAAGAGGAACTAGTAAAATGTAAAAATAAGGAAAAAATGTATTATTTTGAAAACTGTTTCACATTAAAAATAAATTCATATGCAAAACATTTTTTATTACAATTATTCCTTCTATAAATGTATTAATTATTACGTTAAAGGCTAAACTGAAAAAAATCAATGAAATCATTTATTCAAATATCTGCTTTTTCCTACAAATTACATTTGAAAAAACGTTTAATTATCTTGTTTATGGCTAAAAAACTCGTATAAAAAAACGCGTGATACGATTTTTATACTTTAATACTGTTTTCATTGTGTTTATATTCAACATCATTCAGTGAATACTAATTTCACATAAAATATGACAAATTCAAAAGAAAATAATCCTTTAGTCAGCTAAAGAATCAAATTTTAGAAAACAATGATTAAAACTTGAAAGAAAATATTGAACAATAAAATTAAAGATACAAATAACAAATGACACTTGTTAAGGAGTCATTAATCTTTAAATGTGTAAAATTGCCAAAAATTATTTGAAATGGATTGTAAAAAGTTGTGATATGAATATTTAAAACATTTCGTTGAACTTGAAATTTTAAATAAATAAATTAATAAATAAAGGTTCTAATATTTTTACGGAATACTATATATTTTAGGTATAATTTACAAAATCTGTAGCATATCTTAGGGGGTTTCAAAATAAATTCATTTACAGTTATGGTCACACTATATATGTTTGATGAGTTTTTGTTCCAACGAAAGATTAATAAAATTTTGTATTTGCCTCCGTGGATGTTGTTGTTGTTTTGGGTTTCTTTAGCTGAAAACATCTATCTGTTCAGGGTCAATGTTTATTTTTTTTTTTTTTTGCAAGTGAATTATAAAAATGGTCCACATTTTTGTTTCGTTAAAGTATTTGACTCTATAATTCTTTATCATTATTATTTTTAATTTATTCAATGCAATTTCATGTTATTTATTTAGTTTTTTTTTTGGAGGTTGCAAATATTATGTGAACGAAAAACCGGTACAATCAAAAAGTTCAATAAGTCAACAAACTTTTCTAGGTCGTATAAGAAATCAAGAATTCTAAATACATAGATATATAATTTCATTATGTGAAATTGAGACGGATGAAAATGAGTATTATTTAGCTTTGGTCGTTCTTTTTAAACGCTTTTTTGAAAGTATTTGCACTAGGGTGATCTATACAAATAATACTATGCGAAAAAGTTTTGATCACCAAATATTAGCTCAATGATTTCAACGTCAAATTCAAGAATAAAATCAGATTAATCAAATTTGCAAATGGCCTCCTTAAACTATGGATATTTTGGACCACTTTTTTCATTACGCATACAAATGAAAAATAATGTATATAAAATATATATAATAAAAATGTCACGCCCACTTTTTGTAAACATTTATTTATTTATTTTTTCTTATTTATTTATTTATTTATTTATTTATTTATTTATTTTTGTAGGCATGCTAAACCCACTTAACCGCCTATATTCCATAAATCGTACAAAACTTGATGGAGAGTACATAGAACATTCGCGTTCGTTATGATTAAAAAACAACCTAATTGTATATAAAAATTATTTTTTTCAGAAACTGGGCTTAATAAATCCATAATTGTTGCAAATATAGTAACGCAGAGAAAAGGTGTTCCCTACACCCTCCTTAAAGTATACCGTTCGACTCAGAATCACCTTATCAGTCGATTTAACGGCGTCCGTCCGTCTAGTTGACTGACTGGCTGCAAAGTACAGGTCTGGTTGATGAAACTTGGTATATATGATTTTTTCACAAGGACGAAGCCTATTGATTTTGGTCATGATCGGCCTATTATTTCACCTAGCCCCCATACAAACGTTCTCCCGGAATAAAGTTTTAACACTTAAACATACATTAAAAATTGAAATATTTTAACGAAATTGGCACATAAATCGGTTCATTATTTACCATAGCTCTCATATGAACCCCTCTTTCGAAAATCAATTTAACGTGCATAAATCCCATATAAAAGTTAAATATTTATTTAATATTCAACACATATAATATTTATATAAGTATAAGTGACAGTGCAAATGAAAATCTTTCCATAATTGACCATAGCTCCCATATAATTTCGGGAATCACCAAAAAGTGCATAAATACAGGTGAGTCTTAGTATCGACGTAATATTCTGTATTCGTTTTTTATTTTGCACTTAATACAAGTATAGGTCCATAATTGGCCCATTCCCGAATTTTGATACACATAGGCAATGGTGTAGGGTATCATATGGTCGGTCTTGACCGACTATACCTTCGTCTTTCGTTTTAATTAGAATTTTTTATATTTTTTTATATAAAATCATAAAAGTAGTTTTCGAGATATAGATCAATATATAGTGCAACCTACTTAATTTTACAAATCGCTATTTATTATGAGAACTCGAATTAATTTAAAAAAGTTGATTAGTACTTTAAACAAATGTGCGAATTAACTGAGAAACGCCGTGTTGCCTAAGCAGTGTTTCTCTGTGTTATAATACATATTAATTCGTGTAGGGTACTTAAATTATTACCATTCTTGTTTTGATTGTTTTTTATATTTTTTTTAATTTTCCATTATTCATTGGTTTTATTGTTGAATTATCAAGAATTCTTAGAACTGAATATAAGTTCATTAACAAAATCGCAATCTTTTAGTTCTTACACATGTAATTAAATGTAAACAACAACAAAAAATAGTTTACAAGCGAAATAATAAAAAAATGTATATTAAATATTGTGGCAAATAAATTTATTTTTATTATTTTTAGTTAAATAGAACTGGTTCATAAAAGTTCAGATATTAAAACATACATACCTATACATATATATTTTTAATATTTTATTCCATATTAACTTATTCCTGTTTTATATATGTATTTCTCAAAATCTTCTTTGATTTTTATTAACTAACTAGTAGCCAGACATAATTAACCTCCAAAATCTAAAAAAAAAACTCAAAAAATTATATTAATTTATGCAAAAAACGTGTGAAATGCATTAAACAACTAGTTTTTGTTATTTTTTGATTTAGAACTAAATTTTAATTTTTTTCCATACATATTTCCTTGTTCGAATTTTTGCTAATGATTGTAAAGATTTATTTTAGAAAACAAGTTTATAAAAAAAAAAACAAAATAAATTATACGTATAAATAAATTATAATAATTGGGATGTTGTAGACACTTTGTTGCATGATTCTTAATTTTGTTTTTTAACATCAACTTTGTGACAAAATTTTAATTTAAACTTTAAACATTAAAGTCATTTTACAAATTAGTATTTGAAACTGTTGTCAGGGTAGACAAATAATTGCTAACAGTAAAAAAACTATAATTATTAAAATAAATAACACAGTGCAACATGAAGTTATTAACTAAATAACTGTAATACCAAATAAAAGCTAATCACTGGAGTACATTGGAAATGATCGAGATAACTATGTTTCCTCAAATTGAAATGTGTTGAAAAGTAGAGGAGGATCTAAGTATTCAGAAAAATTATGTTGTAGTCACCCTGTAATAATAAGATATACAGGGCGGAAAAATTGACTATCATGAGTGTACAAATGTTTGAAAACAGATAACTTTTTCAAATTAAGTTCGATTTCAAAATCCAATCCGCCAATCGGATATCCGATTAATTTCGGTCGATTAACTGTTCGAAAAATTTAAAACTGTCTATTTTTGAATAACGAATAAATCGAATAATTTGTATCGAACAACCGATTAACCGAAATCTAGTTTTTTTTGTGTTATAAATTTATAATTTGTTTTATTTTTTAAAATTCAAATTTATGTCCGCAACATTTCTAAAATATCTATTATATTTCACCAAAATAAATAAAATAACTTCAAAAGACCATATAAAATATAATTTCATTGTTCATGACTCTCCTCCCTCCAAATAGGTATCAAAAATATAACATCTTCCAATAACAAGTTGTATTTGAAAGACTTTTTTTATTAAGTCGAAAGTTCAATTTTCTCAAACAAATCATTAGAATAAATCCTATGTTATTAACATTTATTTTCTAAATAACTATTTAAAAGGATTAAACTTAATAACTAGTGTTATTTATATGTCTAATATGTGTTACTAAATCAATTCGGTTAATAGAATAATTTGGCATTAATAACCGATAAAACTAAAACCTCGAATAATTATTTGCCAAATAAACCGATTAATCTAAAACCCCGATTAATTGGATACCCTAATATACAAGTTAAGGTTATAAGGGTCATTCGCTATTGCAAGTGCACTAGGAGACCCTAAGGCACAAAAACTAATGTTTCATTGGTCCACCTTGAATCCAAAATGTACCCTTAATAAACCTTATTACGTTTGACAGTGTCATGACAATGTAGGTCGTGAAAGATTTATCTATAGAGGTGTCTCAGTCTAATCTCTTCGCTTCTCTGCCACTTTGATGGCATGTACTTCGGCCTAGAAGATTATACAGGAATACAGAATAATTTGAGAGACATTAAATGTCATCAGAAAAAATATCCGAGCCAGTGTCAGTATCCGTCTTCGATCCATAGTAATCAGTCCCCTTTATAAGGACTGATCTAACTATTTCATTCAACGCCTAAGTTCGCCCCACTCTTTGAACCGTGGAGATATTTCTAATGAAAATATCAATATACAACATAAAATTAATTTTGTAAATTTCTACACGATCTGTCAGTTTTGAGTACATTAAGAATGATGTTAAAACAATCTATTAGATACAAAATTTTAAATTCTAAATTATGGTAGTTTTAGTCCTATTAAAGATATTGACTTCAATTTTTTCTTAAAAAAAAATAAGATGATGTTAGATAGATAAGTGAATTTTGAAACTTTGAAAAAATTTAGTGTTATTTGACTTTATCATTTAAATTAAAAAGTGTACGAAAAGAAATTCGCCACTCCCAAAAAATTGGCGAAATTGGGAATTGGTTGAATACATTAACGACCGTATTCCCTTTGTAGATCCATGCTTTGGAATTTTAGTACATATATACTAAAATCAAAATTTCGTTACAAATGGATCTGCAATTAGACCTGTTGTAGGCGCGGATCCAGCTAAAGCTTTTGGGAGAGGAAAAAAGTATGATTTTAACAACCATTTCATCAAATTTCTTGATTTAGTACACATTCTTCATTAACAATTTCCTTTTTTCCCTCCCCGTGGATCCACGCCTGACCTGTTGGCTTTTTAAATTAAAATATCGTCTCCGTAAGGATACCTTTACGAAAAGTATAAATGTGTTATATGTGTTATATTGCAGTTGAAATTTCGAATTTTTGACCTCTTGATCCGAACCCTTTGATGAATTAATCAATATATTATCTGTCGCACAGTGTATTATTATTTTTTAGTAAAATGATGTAACAATACGTCGATAATTGGCAAATAACATGACTTTTATATTTCAAAGATTTTAACCTTAAATTAAAAGTATGAAGATGTAAAATTTGTATTACGTCAATCCAAACAATAATTGATTCCTAAGAAATTTTAGTAGTAGCTCGATTCAAACGAGTAAACAAATAGATCATTAAACTTTTTTCACTATTATTATTTTATAATTATTACTCATTCGAATTCGAAGTTTGTGAATGAAAGCTTTGGGGAATAGTGATAATCAAACACTCTAGGTTGATTTGTTGAAAGAAGTTTGTTAAGGTAATAATCGAACCGTAGTATATACATATAACACGGCGTAGGATGTTCTAATCTATGTGTTCAGTTAAATCTCTTAAATCACTATATACATTGAAGTAACTCAGGAAAAAAAAATTGAAAATGTACTTCTCTACAAATGGGAATTATTTTCACATTAATTACTGACATTTTATTATAATTTTTTGATAAAACATGTAATTTTATGTTTCGGGAAATTTTCTATCCTGTTACTATTGAAGATAACAATTAATCCATTAATAGCTATTGGGTTCATTTTATGCATTTAGCTTAAATTAGAAATTTTTGCAAATTAATCGCATAGAAGTACATATTACATAACATACATATATCAATAGTTCTCAATGAGAGCTTTTCAACCATTCATTTAAAATTTTACTAAAATTTTAAAATATCGAGAATTTTAAATTACTTTTTATATGTATTAGACTATCATATGCTCTATTTTTTTGAAAGTTAGCTTTTCAATGTCAATAATAATCCTAGTGTCACATGACAGGTTATCAGGGCTAGTGACATGAGGTTGTCATTGGAGGTGGTTAATTAACTCTTTGGGATAGATCATAAGATAGGTTACAAGGTAATTATTTACTTTTTTATTTCTTTTTTATAATTTTATTTATAATTATTTTATTAAGTTATACTTTATTTTATAATTTTTCATTAATGTCAATGCGACACAACGAATCGAAATCATGTTCATCTAAGGTATGTTTTGTTTTATAGTCTTTAACAGGGATGGAAAAGTTGATACAATAGTACTGTTTTGCTACTATTTAAAACTGAAAAGTACAGAAGTACTCCCTTGAGCTTGAGCATGAGATACAGTCGAATGATTAACTGAATATTCCAAAAACAATTTAAATAAAGACGTTAACTAAAAATATATATTAGATATATCTATATAATAAATAGGCAAACACAATTTTTGTAATCCCTTTTACCACTCCAGAGCGTTCTTATGTAGTACAACAGACATTTTATTCTTTGGACAATTATTTGTAGGACCAATTTAGATCTTCTTTTTTTTTTTTGAAATTGTTTAATAATTTATAGCACGTGTATCGCATGCTTATACCAAATTAATGTTGTCTACTTTGTTTAAACATGGATTCAAAAACAATATATATGTAAAACAAATAAAATTAAAATGTTTTCTTTCATTTAGGTAAAAACTAATAATGTTTACTACTAATTTTAAGTAAAAATATGAAATTTAAAATTTAATCCATTATTCACTTGTTTATTTGTTTTATTATACCTTAACGATTTAAGTGGATCAAATTAAAAGAAATCAAGCAAGTATAACATGTGAACTGCAGCACATGCTGAAATAAATTTGGCGATTTTCAAATCGCATGTGAAATGACAATCGGGTGATTATGATTAGTATAAAATAACCATTGTTGCGATTTTTTTCTTTGGCTAAATTTTCAGACCTCCATATTTAGTGTTTTATAGAAAGATATGTTTCGTTTTGAACAGTTTAATATAATTTAGCATACATCTATATCTATTAATAGGAAAACACATTTTTCTTAATCTCTTTTAAGGTCACACTAAACAACATATTTTAATAAAAAAAAATATACCACTATAAAGATATTTTTTCATAGATGTGCAGAATATAGAATTTATTAAAATCCGTTTAGTATTTAAGAAGTTATGAGCGGTAAAAATTACTGCTAATTCATATATCACAATATTTATTTGCATAAACGTAACAAAAAAATGAGCGTGTAAATTTATTTAACTGTATATTATGTATATACAACTCTCTCATTCAAAACATTATCTCATTGTTGTTAATTTTATTTTTTTTTTTATAAAAACAAACTGGACAAGTTGTAATGAAATAAAATTTGTTATTACACTTTAAATTTTCTTATAATTTTAATTTAAATTTATATGGGCAGCGAAGCGCACCAGGTGTACTCTCGTATAATTTAAATTATCAATTTTTAGCAAGGTTGGAAACCGAAAGGAATAACGGTAACGATATTAAATTTATTTCTATTTCGGTACTGAAATACCGGTAAATACCTTTATTATTGAAAAAACTGGATAAAACTGTAAAAAGTTAATCATTTTTCATTTTTACTTGAATTTCGCAAAAACTTATTAAATTAAATTTTAAAGAAAATCTCGTTAAAAGAGTGCACAAGTTTTCGTACAGACAAAAATTGTTTAATTAATTTTGCTACAACAAAAAGTACTTATTAGGGTTATAAAATTAAAAGTCAGAAATTCGAATGTCATTCAAATTCTTAAGTCCCCTTTCGGGATCCCAGATTAAATATTTTATCTTTGCAATCATTAGCTAAATAACTGATAATCGAATAAGATATAAGTCATTCCTTTGTCAGATTTAAATATGATTGTTATTCTAATGATTTTTCGGATCTGTACAGTTCCGGGCTTCGGAAAAATGTCGTATTTGTATCAGAAAATTATTTTAAAATTTTTTTCTAAAATATCTTTGAAAAATAATTTATTAAAAGTGCACTTACAAATATAGAACTTAATAATTTTTAAAGTTCCTAAACCGTTTAAGGTAATTTAAATGTGAGTTCAAATGTTATAAAATTGTTTATAGCTTCAATAGGATGATCCATCAACATTACTGAAAATGATAAAAGTGTATATCATATTTAAATTATTAAATAATATATTCGAAAAATGTCAACGACCATATAGACTATATAAATTTGTCATTGATGTGGAAAAAAGATAGTGCTCTTGAATTTCTTAATGGTTATTTCTACAGATTAATTCCGAATATTATCCATACAAGATCCTTTCAATGGGTTTAATTTCTTATTTGCTGATATATGTTTGTTTGACTGCATAACTTATCAGTGCTGCCGGAGATGATAATTCATATTACACAACTTTAAATTAAATTATAAAAATTACACAAAAATGTAAACTTTTTTAAAATTAAATAACTTTAATAAAAAATGATTATAAAAAAGATTTATTTTGTCTTAGCAATGTGATATAAATTTAAATATCCCATCAAAAAAAGCACTGAAAAAGAAATGTAAAAGCATTAATTTTAACAATGTGTTGTCTCCAGTTTTTAATCCCTGATTTTTCTAACAATAATTGCTTCTCATAGATTTTTTTTATTGTTTAGTATTTTTTTAGGTTTGTTAAGAGATAATAATAATACTTACAGCCGTTTTTTTTACAGCTTTTTCTTATAGAAATTTACATACAAAAAGTTGGTAAACTTTTTTCAAACATACATTATTTTTTTGTGAATATGGTTGTTAAAAATTTGTGAAATTTAACAGCCATATTCACAAAAAAATAATATATGTTTGATAAAGGTTTACTAACTTATATTTTCACAGTCAAAAAATATGGACGACTTTTTGTTTACAGTTCCATTGAAATTACACAGAAATTTCATTATCCAAAAATTATACAAGAAATTTAAAATTGTCCCATTTTTGGATAATTACACATAAATCGGCAACACTGCACCTTATATTCATCCCATACAAGTAATTCAAAGAATAATAAATTTTATAAATAGTTCCCAGCAGGACTTAAAAAAATCATTCGTTAAAAATTTTGAAAATATATTTATTTGTTAAAATTCATGTAGTTTTCTTTCACTTGACTGTTTTAAAATTTTTCAGGAATAANNTATAATTAATTTTCTAATTGGTTTAAATTTATATTTTAAATAAATTTTCAGTTCTTAAAGAAATAAAAGGAAAAATTAAATATTTGTCTATAAAAAAATATAGAGATAAAATAAATTTAAGTCAATTTTCAAAAAATTTCAGTTAATTATATATATTTACGAAAAAGTAATAATAATGAAATCAATTATTGTAGTTATTAATATTATCATTTTGATGATAGGACAAAATCAATTAAAAGTGAATTAATATTACAAATTTCGTAATTGAAGTCGATTTTTACTTCTTTTTTTTTGTGTAGCAGCAAATGACAGACTGTAAACTAAGAACCTATCTTTAGTTTCATATGATAAATAATTGGGAGATTATCTTAAGTAGAAATGCCCACACCTTCAATAATACATTTTTTGTGTTTGCTAAAACTTTTTATCAAAATGAAGTCGCATTATGTTTAGGCACTTAAAACAATCAGCAAAAGTTCTTTTTAATATAAAATTCTATTAATATAATCTTATTATTAAAAATAATTTCATCTTTCTTATTTCCTCAAGTAAATTATATGAACAATTATTTTACAATATCATATTGTGTTGAAAAAATTATATTTTTAAAATATCGAAACTAAAATACCGATATATACCGGTACAGAGGGTATTTTAAAATACTGTTTTTTTAACAAAATTAAAATTTCGGTATCAGTATCAGTAATGGTAACAAATTTCAAACGGCATTTTATCGGTATCAGTATTTATAACGGTATCGGTTTCCTACCTTGATTTTTAGGCATTTTCCGTCAGTTGTAGGTAATTTCAAAAATATTCAATGGCATCATTGCATGTTATTGTTTAGTTTATGAAGAAATATTTTTGTATTTGTTTTCATATATTTTATATATTTAATTTTAGAAAATTAAATTATTATGATATCCTAATTCTTGTATCAATTTTATATAAAAAAAATTTGCGCATGAAAATTTTTAAAACCGTAAAAAAATTCTAGAAATTACAAACGGAATGATAAACTCATATATACCTTTTAAACTTCTGGTGAAGAGTAAAAAATGCTAAAGACAATAAATGTTCTTATAATAAAATATATTTTGTTTTATTGCAAAATCTTGTAATAAAAATAAGTAATAACTTTAAAATTATTAAAATATATTATTACTTATTTTTAATTTCTTTAAGCAAGTTATAAATTTATGAAACAAAAACTCGATCTTTAAATTCCAAAAATAAATTAATGTTTTTATAATTATGAATTCACGTACCGTAATATAAATTTTTATATAATAATTTATTCTAACTTAAATTAAAAATTTAAAAAAAGTACCAAATAAAATATTCAGACATTTTTATTTCGTCTACTCATTTTAATTGTTCTTTATAAACATAATAACAGAATTAGAAAATATTTGAACTCTGAACTTATAATTATAAATATTAAGTTTTAAAAAAATTATGTTTTATTTAAGTATAATAAGACTGAAATAAGAATATTATTCATTCCATGAAAAATATCAGGGGCAGCAAATTTTATTATTATTCGGTACCTATGAATGCGTTTGAATATTATTATTTTTGAATATTTTAAATTTGAGCAACACGCAATTTTAATTAAGATTTTTATATGATTAATATAAGAAGTAAATATTTTATAAAAGTAATTTTAACATTTTTGCTATAGCTTGGATTTAATGGAAATCAATTTTAATCTACTGATATTTGTCATCGTCATCTGTGGGTATTGAAGTGCACAATGAGGTGAATACAATAGATTTAATTGTTTAGGGGCGGAAATATTATTTACAAAGTTTACAATAAAAACAAAATACAATTTATTGAAAAAAAAAAAACAATGTAAAGTTTAAATACACGTTCCATCATAGTACAAATTGCAATTTAATTGTATTCTTGAAAACTGTCAATATTTGTGTAAAAATTTAAAAAAAACATCCAATCGCTTAGACAATTGACCATTGTTTAGTTAGACGGTATAATCAATCAGTCATATAATCATATCGTTGACTATATTCAATTATAGATATTTGGTAGACAAAAAGTAAATATCGATGAGTTTTGTTTGTAGTTTGCAAAATAAGTTTTAAATATGTATTTGTTAAAAGTCAGACCTTGTTGATTAATATCTTTCTGGAATTTACAGTCGTTAAGGTTTATAGGAACATATATTTATCTATTTGTAACAATAACATCAGTTATAATTATAGTATGAAACACTTTAATTTTAAGGT
This sequence comes from Phormia regina, assembly GCA_001735545.1. NCBI lineage: Eukaryota > Metazoa > Arthropoda > Insecta > Diptera > Calliphoridae > Phormia > Phormia regina. The sequence continues at coordinate 13,605 of MINK01172172.1, forward strand.
GACTTAGTAAGGGAGTATAATTTTTTATTATTTTATTTTTATTTATTTTATTTTTCTCATACGAAATCTAGCTTTATGTTCTTTGGGAATTATTTTATGATAAGAAGTTTCATAATTTTCTTTGGAATATAAATTTCAAAATTTATATAAAAATCTTAAAAAAGATTGATCTCCCATATGCAGTCACATTATAGTAAATGTGCCTTGATTTCACTAATAAAATAATTGATATAATTGTTTTTTATACCCTATACCTCAATTTTAAATATATGTTTGTGGTGATGTTAGTATCACAGTAAAAAAAAACAGCTCGGGGGCTTAACTGCCCATGCACAGTGTCGCATTCAAAAATGAAACTGAAATCATGTAAAAATCATTGAAATTGATTCAGTTATAACGAATCAGTATGTCTATTGAAATCAGCTGTTCGGAAATTCCAAATTTATTTCCATTTTATTTTGACACATCGGTCTATTATTATACCGATTAAACGGTAATGAATAAGAAAACATTATACTTATCTAATATAGAGCAATCACAAAAATACTACCGATATTCGGCACGAACTTTACATTAAATATAAATTTTTTTCTCATGAAAAAAAAACATGTGACTTTGAGGGAAATTATCACTTTGTTAAAAATACCGGTATACAAATATCATTTTCCTCTTTACCGGTATTTTCATTAAGGAATTTTAAAAATTCAATTTTTTCAACATAATATGAAACAACATAATAGACGAATAATTGGTCTTGATGTATTTTGATGTGCTAAACATGAATATGCTTCCATTTTTCCCATCAGGTCTGAATTTTTTTTAATAAGGGCGTGTTTAATATTTCGCTCATAGTAAGGCCATTACTCTAATATATTTCCTCATAACTCAAGAACGGTATGTACGATTAATCAAAGTGATTCACCAAAATATGAGGACAAACTTTAAATCATTTTAACGTGTTTTTTTTAAGTCATATCAATATAAAAATCAAAGAGTGATAGAAAAAAGTAAAAGCTGATTCTTATTCAGCACGTTAAATTCCATCTATTGCACCTATTGTTTTTTGCCCACTAGTGTATTGCCACTTAGTTATAGGTATACATGGGTATCCAAACTTAGCTGTGAATCCAATAAAGATTTATACATCAATTTTTATAATGCTTAGCTTTATGTACTTGTAGTTTCGTCAGCTTTGGGATAAAGGTGACAAATTTAAATATTTTTGATGATTTCACTTAAAAAAAGTTTTAGTAAAAAAATAAATCTTGAATTTTACATGAAAAAAAAAATTTCGGCATCGAAAAAAATCCCGACCTGATGAAAAAAAATAAATAATTGGAAGGAAGTACTTTTTTAACCCATGGTTGTCATTGGTAGGATGTTCTTATTTTTTCATTGTTTTCGAAATACTTCTCTAAAAGCTAAATTTATAAAATTGTTTAACAAAAATTCCGTTTCAGCCTTATTAAAAGATAGTAAAATTTTAATTTTTTTTTAGAAATTATTAACCTTTTTTCTGTTAAAATTTCATTTAATTTAACTTTTTTGAAGACTTCCAAAAAAGAAAAATATGCACTTGGTTTCACTGGGTAAAAATAATATACTATATTATAAATTTGTCATTGGTAAAGATAATTATTCTCTAGAAAAAAAAGAGAAAAAAATAGTCATATGAGACCATATGATAGTAGACATTTTTTCGAAAATATTATTTAATAATTTAGGTACATTTAATTATAAGATAGACTCTGATTATTTTCAGAAATGTTGATGGACCATCCTATTGGAGCTATAAACAATTGTATACCAATTAAACTGGAATTTAAATTACCTCAAATGGTTTCAGAAATGACGTTCATAAGACACCACTTTAAGATTTATTAAGTTCTATATTTTTAAGTGAACTTTTACTTAATAAATTATTTTTCAATGATATTTTCGATGATTCTTTTTAATTTAATTTTCTGATTCAAATAGGACGTTTGATCAGAATTGCCGAAGTCCAAAGAACTGTTTTATAAGTATTCTTTGGATCTGAAAAATTACTAGAGTAACAATCCTATTAAAATCTGATAAACGAATGATTTATATCTTATTCGATTTACAGTTATTTAAATGCAAAAATGAATGCAAAAATAATTAAAATATTTAATCTGATATCCCGGTAAGTCCCGCAAAATCGAAAAGTCCAGTAAAGTATTCTACTGAGCAATATTAAAAAAAATCTTTCTAAATTATATGATCTATATTGTAACCTTTCCAATAACGTATATTTCAACTCAATTTGAAAAAAGCTTTTATTTTAATTTTTATCTATTGAACAAAGCACTGTGATCTGTCTTTATAATGTCTAAAAATTTTTTTTTGGCATGTAACACGCGGAATAATTACTGAAGTAGTCCAATTTTGGTGGAAAAAAATTGTGCAATCATTAAATTAATTTTAGTGCAACATTTTTAACATCACAACCACAAAATTTTCATTCATTGATAAACATATTTAATGTATATGATATAAATATATATTGATATAAAATGAAAGACTATTTGTTTGTGTCAATCACATCTAAAATAATGAATACCTAATTAATAAAAATAGAGTGAGGTCCGAGAGAAGTTCTATACCCCATACAAAGTAAATATGTATTAATTATCGCATATGTAAAGGACTATTTTAATAATTATCTATAAAATCTCTTATAAAAATCATAGAAAAAATTGTAAATGAAAATAGATCGTACAGATCTAGAAGTAATAGTAGATTCCATATCTAAAGGACTATTACTAGGAATGGGTGAAAGTAATATGCTATGCTAGTATGTAGCTAAGGAATGTTAAGTCTTCTTATATAAAACACTATCAAACTAATTTATTTCTTTATTTTATTTATTGATGTCACACACAACAAGACAAAAACATTTTTTGCCCACAAATGAAATAAAAAATAGATTGGAAAATTATTTATTAAATAAAAAAAATACAAATAATAATTAACATCTTTAATCAACAATAACTTCATCATAATATTCATATTATTATTCATCGATCAAAAAACCTCTTTTTTATTTATTTTACCGACTAAAACTCACCATCACCCAAAAAAAAAAACGTTTAAACGTTTTAAAAATCATTCTACCAAAAAAATAAAATAAATTAAGATCAAGTTATTGTTTGAGTAACGTATCCAAGATTTTATGCGAGTTTTGCACACTTCTCTAGGTGAGTGAGTAGTACAGGCGTGTGTTCGATGCGTTGCGGAGCGGTGGTTTTTGTATTCGTTCAAAGCTTGATTGTTGCCACTTTTATGTTTTTGTTTAAAGCTTAAAATTATTGTTGTATTAGTTGAACATTTAATTTTATTTTTTATTTTGTATTTAAAGTTTTATTTTATTTATATTTCGATGATGTTGAAACTTTAAGACAGATTTAATTCTCAACTCAATGTGAACGGACGCAAAGTTATAAAAAAGATTTATTAATAAAAGAAATATTGGAAAATAATTAAATTTTACAATAAATATAAAAGGATATAAAATTCGATAACCAAAAATATAATAATAACAAAATAATAATAATAATAAATTTAAATTAATAAAATCAAAAATGTGGAAGTTTGTATTGTGTTTAGCTGTTTTCCAAGTGATACTTGCTCAACAAAACAAAGAAATACGTAAGTTTTTATTTTTATTTTTTTGAGACAAAATTAATTAGTGCGAAATATAAAAAATACTAAAAATTTTTAAAACTATTTGTTAGCTGAGGTTTATAAAAATATGATAAATATAACAAATGAAAAAAAAAAAATTGAAATTATTTCGGTTATAAAAAATTTTAAAATCTAATACTTTCATATTCAAATAAATTTGTCTTAAACATTTTGAAATCCTTTGACAAAATATTTAAGTGATAAATAAGAAAAACTATAGTTTATTAATATTGTGTTAAAATGTGTGCTAAAATTTAATTTTATTATAAATAATAAAAAAATTTCATTTCACGATAATGTAAAAATATGAAAACATATTTAGGTCGCAAAGAATAAAAATTTACTGGAGATAATTTTTAAGAAACGGCGTGCAAAAGTATGAAACTAATTAAATTACTTCAAGAATATTACGTTTATGATAATAATATTTATGTTTAATTTTTATTATATTTTAGTTACCCGAAATAAATATTTTTTTAATGTTTGATTGTAATCTATTTTACTTTTACCCAAAATAATTTATGATATTTACTATATCTATAACTATAAAATGCTAAAAACAAGCATAATATGTTAACTTTTTACGAATAGTTATATCATTCAAGAGAAATGTTTGTAACTTTACTTACATATTTATATTGTTTTGAGAGTTTGTTTTCAACGATATTATGTTCAAAGCTTAATTAATAAAGCAACTACATTTTAATTCTCATTGAGTTAATATAAAATGAATATAAGTAGAATTTTTTTTTATTTTTGCTATAAAAATTTAATTATCTAAGGAGAATTCGTTAAAATTAAATTTGTGGGGAAGGAAAATTGTTTGCAAAAACCTTCATTAGATAATAGAATTTATTTTATTTTAATTCTTCTTCTTTTTAATGAATATAAATAGACAATGTTTCATTATATATAAGGGAAAATTCAAACAATATCTTTTATTAAATAACTATTAAATAATTTAAATAGATAATTTTTTAGCACAACATATAATGAAACTATTAAATAACTCAGATTGACGAAATGAAACAAAATTTTCTGCGACACATGATATTTCAGTTAATTTGCTTACGCGGTTTTAAAAATTTTACTTTTGGTTTCGCAATATATTTCTGTTTGTAAAATTAGCGTTGTAGCCTGTGTTGCCGGAGTCGATTGTTCATATTACACAACCATAGCCTTTAAATTATCCGAAAACTTTAAATTTTATATAAATTAATTAATTTTAATAAAAAAATCAAAAAATAGATTTATTTTCTCTTAGCACTACAGTTTTTAACCCTTGATTTCACCAATGACAACCTCTTCTTGTGGTCTTCCTTATGAATTTTGTTAATTGCTTCTCATAAATTAAATGTATGAATGAATATTGTTTAATAAAAATTTTGGTTTAGGTTTGTTAAAAGATAATAAAAATATTTAAAAATTAAAATTTTAATTTTCTTAGAAATTAACCTTTTCTCTGATAAAAAGAAATATATACATTCATTGGAGTGGTTAAAGTTCTCTTCTGGAAGCATTTGCTATAAATCCAGGAAAAAAATAAGTTACACATTTTATTCTTCTCCTGTTGCAATCTTGCAGTAAAATAGTTGTCGAAATTCAAGTATTAATCTTAAATCCTTAAATTGGAGCAATTTACACAAAGAAATATAATTATCCAAAAATTATCCAAGAAATTTAAAATTTTCCCATTTTTGGATAATTACACAGAAATCGACAACACTGGTTGTAGCATCAAAGATGGCTTTTTGATGTGATTAAATGAAATATAGAAAAATTCCCTTGTTTTTATTGGCCTCAAATGGTGGAGAAGATGATAATTAAAACTATTTTCTGAAAAAATCCAAAATCGTTAATGTTCGTAAATATAAAAAAAAAATAATTTTTATTCTTTAGACATTAAAATAATAACAAAACGTGATATATTGTATACAAATCAATTCATAAATTTCGAATTTATTCATAAATTAGTGAAAATTCTCATTTACCAATTGCATAGAAATATTGAAAAAAAAAAAAAATAAATAATAATAATTATAATTTTTTGGGACTTGTTTAATATTTTTGAAATATTATAATCCGAATTTTACTATTTTTTTTATTTATTTTTATTTATTTATTTTTATAATATATATAATAATATGATAAAATTATGGTAACACATTTTAATGCAATATACAAAATATTATTTCATATAATAAAGTTGTATAATGTTATGATTATAATCATCATATTTATTATTAAATGAATATAACAATTTTTACTTTAGCCATATGGTATAACCAAATCATAATATGTTGCATTTATATTATGACCAGAACAACAATATTTTTACCCTGTGTAACAAATACAATAATAGCTTTACTATGCATTGTTTATGATTTTAAATATTTGAAAATGTTTTTCATAAAAATGTTGATATCTTAAAATTAAAATTATTAAAAACTTATTTATTATAAAAGTAAATTATAATAATTAATAACTTATATATTTAATGTGAAAAAGTTATTAAAAGTGCAAATAAAGAACTAAGAATTAAAAGAATAATAAATAACTAAAAATTAGTATTCTTGAGATTATGAAATTTTCGTAATAAATGTTATTAATTTTTTCTATTTATTAGTTACAATCGTTCCTCTGAGTCAGTACAAAATAATTCTTTTGATCCCCTGATGTAATGACCCATATTCTTATATAATTATAATTAGTTAATATAAATGAAAAATCTGACAATTTATTTACTTACACTTCAAATTATAGTCTTTTAAAATTTTTAATGATTTTTTTTTTAATTATTTATTTTGGTCATTAAATATTTTGTTAACATTTTCTTCTAGTCATCATTATTACAAACAAATTTATCATATATTTACCAAACAAATACACGGAAGTATATTTTATTTTATTTGGCTTTTTTTAATGACTTTTTGTGGAACTAAAACAAACAAATTTTATTTCAAACTAATTGAGAGAGTTTTGGACTTGAATTCAATTCAAAACTGCATAACAGATTTTAAAAGATTGTATAACAAAACAACGGCCGGCAAAATTTAAATAAACAAATCAAAATATACAAATTGTATAAATATAGAGTTCAAAGTCATTAAAATGAGATACAAAGTCAAGGTCAAAATTATAATCAAAATCAAAACAATAGTAAAGCTGTAAATTATAGTTTAACGTCTTTTTTTTACAAAGAAAAAAAATGAATACCGTAAGTTAGTATTAATAATAGACTCGTGATTATTGCTTGGGTGTATTTTTATTGTGTGGAAAAATTTTAAAGTTTTTGTTAATAATTATAACAAAGTTTTTATTGTATTTAAAAAAAAACCTGACCTATACCAATTTTATGTTCAACTTTAACTTGTCTGTCATTCTTTGTACTTTGTACAATTGAACATTGATTTCGATTTTATATTGGTCCAAAGGTTAAAAGAAGGAAAAAAATGATAAGAATTAAAAAACATATTACATATGTATGTAGGTAATATTTTATTTGAAACAGATTAGAGCAACTACAAATTCTGTAGATTTTAGAATAGTTTACAACAAAAATTGTAAAGATATATATTTGGTTGAGGTAACAATACTTTAAAAGATCTTTTTTATGATTCATTGTAAATTCTGTTAATATCTTATTTAAAATATTTAAACAGTTTTCTAAACTTATTATTTATATCTTAAATAAACTTGGGTTTTTTTGTCTTTATTTCTCCTATTTACTTTTTTGCTATTTATTTAAAATAAAACGTTTTCGCATATTGACAAAGTGACTGAATGACTGCATTTATTTACAACTTAATTCAAGTTGAAGGTTTTTTCTACTTTTTAAAAATAAACTTTGCAACAAAATCAACAGTTCATAGACATAGTGAACCTTAAAACAAGTTTAAAAGATAAAAATTTATAAGCCACATTAATTGACCATTAATGTGTACGGAAGCAAACATGGTTGAAATTGATTAATGTTGAATACAAAATTTACGTTATTTTTTTATTTTTAAAATTTTTTTTGGCAGCATCCAATTTGTTTAAATAATATCTTAGACAATCAAGGTGTTTGGAAAAAACGTAAAGCTTTTAAAAATGAATGGAATGGATTTTTTTGAGATCATCATTTTGTTAATAATAATAATAATTAAAATTGTTGTTTTAAAGGTGTAAAATGTTTTGGTACTTTTTGCGGTTTTATTGTTTACAATTTAAACATGTTTTTGTTAATTTTATTTATTTATATTTATTTTTTATTTTCTTTATATTTTTAGCTGAATATATTAAACAATGTAGACGAGATGATCCCGAGTTATTAAAATGTTTTATGGGTTCTTTGGAACATTTAAAGCCATATTTAGCGCGCGGTATCCCTGAGATTGAGGTGAGTTTTTTCTTTTTTTGCTATAGACAAATAAATATGTATATTAAGTTTGTCATAAGCTTTGTTAACAAAGACTAGCAAGAAATGAAATTAAATGTCAAAAATAAAAGACGGTTGTCAAAAACATTTGTTGTTGCCCAAAGAATATAAAAATACATTTTTGTTTACAAAATAAAACAATTTCGCTTCTATGTGTTACTCTATGTTTGCTATGTTCCTTTTTTCAAAAATCTAAAGCAATACGATGTTAACTGTTAAGTACCTAGAGGGAAATTTGTGTCAATTGCAGTAATGAACCAGTCCCTCAGTACCAGTTAAGTACAAATTGACACCTAACGCGTCACCAAAGTACCAGTTACCAGTTGGCACATATGCTTGCAAAGTGTGTAGACTATAAAACAACATACGGGTTCGATTCGGAGTGACGACATAACGAAAAATAAAAATAAATAAAATAAACATAAATTTAATAAAAATATTAATATAAAAGTTTAAGAATTACAACAATTGCCGAATATTTATCAAATTTTTATTACATTGAACGAGACAGTACCTGTCCTTTTGGACCAGTCCTGTAACCTATCCTGTGACCTGTCCAATGGGACTAATTAGCCACTTCCAATGACAACCCCATGTAAAAGTGACAGGTTCCGGAACCTGTGACATGACTAGTTTTGAACCGGCACTCTTTACTCTAGGGTATTTATATGCATTTTAATACTAATACTAGTGTAGTGTATACAAAATTCGTTAATTTTTATTGACATTGTTTTGATGTTAAACGGCTGTAGTTTTAATTATTTAAATATATTTGTACCAACAAAATATATTATTATCTTAACACTTGAAAATATTAAAATATCGGTATTGATTATTATATTTTTTATGTTTTTCTTTATGCTAATTTTTTTCCTCATATTTAAAGGTCAATGCAAAGCAAAAACAAAATTTAATGATTTTCTGTTAATGAATCAATATAAACTATTTAATGCAAAATAATTTAAAATTTTTGAATAAATCTGCAAAAAAAAAGTAGAAGATCTTGCTAAATGTTTATTAACTATTATTAAATTAATAGTTTATTTTAATTTCTTCACTAGTATATAAAAAATTTTAAATTTTGAAAAAAGAGGATCTTTAAAATTAAAATCCTAAAAGCTTATAATAATATCTTTAATCTTTTGTAAATAATCAACTTATATTGTACTTGAACTTATTATATTACAAAAAATATTTAAATATTCCCAATAAACCAAACGATGTTATAACGATAACGTTACGATAACATGATAAATATCATGACTGTTGATAACACAGGGAAACAATAATTCGGCGGCATGGGGTTTCTCAGTTAATTCGGATACACGGTATTCATAAGTACTAAGTCTCTAATCCACTTTTTTGCGAATTGACTCTAGTTCTCGCTATAAATCGCGATTTGTAAAATTAAGAAGGTTGCACTATATGTTTAAGCATATCTCCAAAACTACTTGTCTGATTTTATTCAAAAATATATCAACGAATTCTTATTAAAATTATCTTGAAGTTTTTCTTAAATTACTTTTTAATACGATCAACAGTTAAGGAGATATTAAGCTCTTTTTCCGAAAATATTTTGAAATTTTATAAAAAATTGCAAAAATTTATTTAAAAAAAAAAAAAAATCATAAGAAATTCGAAAGTGTAAAAAATTTAAATTTTTATTATTAAATTATAATGATAAATTTGTTGCCAATAAAATAAGATTCATTTCATTAAAATCGAGTTATACTCATTAAAATGTTATATAGAAAAATTAGTTTGTGTGTTTTAAAATGATTTCTATGTAACTTGTAAATGAGTATTTTGACAAATTTTTGAATAAAATCAAACTTTATGCATTGATTTTATTGAAATGGGCGTTATTTTATTAGCAACAAATTTATCTTTATGAGCAAAGAATAAAAATTTAAATTTTTAATATTTTCGAATTTTTATGATTTTTTTAAAAATTATTTTTTCAAAATTTTGTATAGAATGTAAATTTTTTTCCGAAAAATGGGATTAATATCTCCGTAACTATTGACCGTATTAAAATGTATAGAAAGAAATACTTTTAATAGGAATTTTTTGTTCAATTTTTCAACAAAATTAGACAAATAGTTTTCGAGATATGCTTCAATGTATAGATCAATCTCTTTAATTTTACAAATCGCGATTTATAGCGAGAACTAGAGTCAATTCGAAAAAAGTGGATTAAAAGCGTAGTACTTACGAATACCGTCTATCCGAATTAACTGGGAATCCCTGTGCCGCAGAAATTTTGTATAATTTTTACAGACTAAAATATAGCTTTCCTAATAATTATGATTTTCTATAAAATTATGATATCGTTTTTTTAGAAACAATTTTATTTGTACCAAATTTGGTTCTGAAAGATTTCAGAACTAAATTAAATACTTATGCTAAAGATAATTGTAAGTAATCATAAGCTGAAATAAGGAAGTTTATTCATTAAATACATATTTATACAATTAATTAAAAATCTATATATTTGCATTTGTTCTCAAATTGTTTATTAATTGTTACTAAATATTTTTAATATTTTCATTTTAGTTTTTTTTCGTTCATGATATCGTTTTCATTATCATATCATCATATGGTTTATTGGGTTACAACAATTTTTTTTTTCTTTTAATTATTTTTGAATGGCATTTTCTAGAAATTCATATGTAATCGTTTACAAAACTTGTTTTAAAGAAAATTTTTAAATAAAAGCTTAAAACACCATATAATATTATGGATTTTAACTTGTTTTTCNCCACAANAAAAACCAAAAAAAAAAAAAAANATTACTGAAATGCAATTTTGTAAATTGAGTTACTCAGTCAGTGAGTTAGTNGCAAAAATATTATAACAANCAAAATAACAATTATTTTATTTGCCACATTCACTGATGCAACAGTAAATTGTAAATTGCTAACAAAAAGGAAATAAATTTAAAGAAACAAAAAAAAAAANGTTTAAAAAAACGTTTAAANAAATAAAAGTTGAAAAAGTTATATAATTTCCTAATATCAAAATGATGGTTGATTATATTGTATCAAGTAATGGATACCTTCAAATATGGGTTACAAGATAGTTTTCTTTACATTTATTAAATGTAATTTACAGTTTGAAATGCATGTATTATTAAAAATTTCGTTATAAGAAAATTAAAACTTTTTAGTAAACTTTTCAAAATAAGAAAGAAATCGTCAATTTGACTAAAATGTAAAATCAGTTTTCTTTACGATTTTGAGAGTAAATAATGAGTATAATAAATCAAAATTTCTTAAAACCAAAGCACATCGAAAAAATACATTAAAAATAGCGTATTTCTGCTGTATATAAATTTATAAAAACCACGATTTTTAATTTTTCCACACCTGGAAGCTTCAGAAATCTATGGAAAATAAAAATAAAAAAAAAAAAATAACTCCGTTCCCTGACAAAAAATTCCAAAAAGTGTTATAAGTGAGCCAAATGTTAATTTTTTACTTTGTCTGGAAGATTAAGAAAAAGAGAAAATTTGGCTCAGTTAGGATTTATAGCACAAAAAGTTTCATAAGTTAGTTAAATTTTAATTATCTATGACATCTAGGAGCTTAAAAAAGCTCTGAAAAGAAAAAATTTGTTAAGAAAATAATTCATAAATCCAT
>MINK01172173.1:0-32297 GCA_001735545.1 Phormia regina
CTTTTGCGTTTTCGGATTTTTTTTTTTTTTTTTTTTTTGAAAATACAAAAACATAATAAAGTAGGACCACGATTATCCAGGCAGGACTGGAAACATTCTGCATAATAAATTTTCCCAGTTGATTGAGTAAGACATTTTAAGTTATATGACTTAATTTAAATATAAATCAAGGATAAGGGTTTAATTTTAGTTTCTTTCTTCTTTTTCGAATAAATAATTTCGTTAAGTAGCTTTTCATAAATGCAGACTCATCTTATTCAAACGACGGAATTTTCCATTTTTTTTTTTTATTCACATTGTGTTAAAAGCAATAGAGAAAAAATTATGCTTAGAATCACGGATAATAGAGGTCACTACGTTTAATCGATGCTAAAATTGTGTTGTGTTTACAGAAATCGATGCAACTTTTCCACTTTGCAACTTTCTGAAATTCAGAAAGAACCGTTAACCGTTTTTATTAATTTGAAAATAACTACATAATTTTGGAAAACATGTCTCAATTGAAACGTTCTGAAGTTGAAACTTTCAAAAAATGTTAATGGGATGTAAAAACAAAAACTTACAAGTTTAAGTCTGTATTTACAGGAAAGCGTTCCTGTACTCAAAATTTCCTTATATTTTTTTTTTTTTTTTTTTTTTTTTTTTTTTTTTTTTTTTTTTTTTTTTTGACTAAAGCCAGTAAATCTGACGAGTACAGGATTAAAGCTAATTTTTTTTATTTAAAAAATTTTAAAATTTTCGCACGTAATTTAATAAGTTCAATAGCTCGTTTGTAATTTAATTTTTTGTTTAAATTGAAATCTTAAAAGTTGATTAGAACATTAAATTACATACAAGAAAAAGAAACATTTTATACATTTTATTGCGTTTGCAGAATTTATAAATGCAATTAAATCTTTAAACAAAACTAGTTGTATAAAAACTCAAAGTTAATTGTTTTTTATTACTGTTGAAAAAAGAAGTATACACTTTTTTTTTTTTTTAATTCTCTTTTGAAAAAAGAAGTATACACTTTTTTTTTTTTTTTTTTAATTCTCTTTAATTTTAATAATAAGGATAAAACTTTTATAAACCTTTTATATACTACACAAGTTTATTATTTAATAATTTGTTTTTGTTTGTTATATGTATATATATTATTATTATTATTTTGTTGACAATGATTTAATTTTATTATTTTCGCTTTATATAATTTTAGATTTTAATGATAATTTCAAAATACATATTTCTGTGTATATATATTTTTCTTCTTTTTGTATGCTTTTCTTTAAAATTTATATAATAAAATTTAAATATATTCTTATTATTCACTTTTCAATAGTTTATAATAGAGTGAGCTTTGCCTGACGAATAATACAAATTACTTTTTGCTAAAAGATGAGTAAATAAAAGAAATGATGTGGAGTTTTTCTTTATATAGTTGTTAAGTGCATAAGAGAAAGAGAGAGGAGCCAAAGAGATAGTTATACTAAAAATATTAATAATATATAAATAACAAAAAAAAATGAACACTGGCGCTTGTTTTTTTTTTTTTTTTTTTTTTTTTTTTTTTTTTTTTGGCAATTATACCTTATTACGATTTTCAAATTAAAAAACTTAAATTTTTATTAAGAATTTAACATAGAATGATTTTAAATCAAAGAGACCGGGGGAAAAATGGGAGTGTGTTAGGGAAAAATGCAAAATAAAATATGTTTCTCTAAGAAAGTCTTGGTTTGGGCTTACAATTTTACAAGTTATTATATAGTAGTAGTAAAAGAAATAATAAAGCTTAATTTAATTAATAATAAATTTTTAACATAATTGGACAATTTTGTGTTAAATTAAAAAAAAATATATATATGTATATGTATATATACATATATATGTATATGTTTAAAAATTATTTTAGATTAATGAAAATGGTTTACTATTATAAAAAGAAGTTTTAATAAAATTCTTTGAATTTTATTATAATTTTTAATATATATATATATATATATATATATATTTTTTTTCTTCTGAATTTTGGAATATCGTTTTTTGGCGAATTCGTTTTTAATTATTTCGTTTCTTTAGTATTTTAATATTGAGGTCCAATGTTTGTATTGTTTCTGGTTTAGGAAAAAATCATAAGTCGTTGCGACATGATAAACTTAAATTACATGTTTATAGTATAATTTAAAATAATAAACATTTATAATTTATTATTAAACTAACGCCATTTAATATTATAATCAATAAGTTGTATTTGTAAAACTCGAAAGCTCACTCTGATATCAATTTTTTTTTTTCTTCAAAACCAACATGCTCTTTTAAATGTTTCTTTACTATTTAAAATAAAACTTGCTTCACTTTTACAATAATTAGTTTTTGTTCATTCAAAGAAAATTGTTTATTGAGTTGGTTTTTTGTTATACTCTTATTAGTTTAATTTTACAAATATTCATACATTTTCAGCATTACAAATTATTTTTTTATATAATTCCAATAAATGCAACTCTCCACCACATCCACAAAAAATAATTTTTATTTTTATAATATTTTTTTTTAATTCTTAAAAATAACAAAATCTATATAAAACATAACTTCTTGTTCATCCCCTCCTCTCTCTTCCATATATTTTGTGGATTCTTCTCTCTTTGTTATTTTATTAAAAAAAATTATACTCTTAATTTTTTAAGCGCCTTTTTATTTTATATTTCTTTGATTAGTTTTTTTTTAACAATTTTTTTCTAAATAATTTTTCTTCAGTATTGTGTGGGGATATAAATTTTCATTTTTTTTATTATTTTTTCTTGTATATTTTATTTTCATTTCATTTTTGTTTTCCTTTTTCTTTCAAATATAAATTGTTACTTATTATCCTTTTAATTTGTTTCTTTTTTTCTAAATCTATTTTATACTAACATCTTTAAAATGTTTTTTTTTTTTTTTTGCTTTGTTTGTTTTGTTTTTTGTGTGTTCAATATATAAATATTTATTTCTTTATGTGCCGCCTTTTTTTAACCCATAATTTATAATTGTTTGTTTTTTCTTTTGACATTCTCCAGTTGTAATGATTAGTTGTATGTATATAAAGTATTTAATAATATATTTATGCTAAAATTTTTATTATTTATATAATTTTCTGTTGTTGTTCATCTTCTTATTTAACTTGATAATTAATATAATTTTTTTTTCTTTATTTTAGAAATTTAAATTTTTCGTAGATGGGAGCGAAGGACGTCAGCAGTTTAAAAAAATACTTTTGATACACAAAATGTATTTTTATATGTTTGTTATAAAAATTCCTTTTGATGACTTTTAATGAGTTTTTTTGAACTTATCTCAAGTAGATACCAACACAAAAGATTATTGACCTTTAAATAAAATAATACGTTTAAAATTAAAATATAAATGTCATAAAATCTTAATAAAACAAATGTAATTAAAAATTACTAGTATTTGTGATAAATGAGAGGACTATTTCATAAATTTCTTAATGTATAACCAAAATAAGTTAATTAAAAAATTAATTTGATAACACAGAATTTAACGTACTAATCAAAAATCTACTTTAAAGTTTTTTCTGTGATTTTGCTTAAAATGCATTTAGTTTACGATTGGTCTTACAATAATAGATAACGATTTTTGAGTTATGATTTTTTTTAAAGTCTTTATTCTGTCATTTACTCTCTCTTTTGTGTTATTTTCTGAAAAATTTTTGTTATCCCAAATTATGAAATTTCCATAAAAAATCGAAATATCACCAAAAACTGTAAATTCATTAAAAATTTTCAAATGTAATATAAAAAGTTAAAAATAATAAAAAAAAAAATAATAAAAAAAACACAAAATTTGAAAATATTAATATATATTTTCAATAAATAAGTGAAATGAAATAATTAAAAGTTTTTGTGAAATTTCGAAATTTGGTAACATTTTGAATTTTTTTCAGAATTTCCAACCTTCTTAAATTTTGGTAAGTCACTATAAATATTAATTCGAAATATATTTTAATCAAAATCACGAAAATTCAAAAAATAGAAATCTAAAACAATTGTTTATCAAAAATTTTAATTTTCGTCAAAATTTCTAAATTTGTTATACTGAATATTCTTCTTAAATTAAAATTATGTGATATACACATAAATTTATGGCATATTTTTTGTGTTTCTTTTATTTAAATCTAAGGGCACGTTCGCGGTTCTCAAGTTATGGTTGTGGCGAAACATATTAATTAATTGGAAAATATTACACATGCCAATTAAAAATTAGTATAAAAAACAAAGCATATTCTTGTTTAGCACGTTAAATACTTTAGTATTCAGCATAATTTCAATTTGACATTAAAAACATTGTTATCAAATTTATAAATTTATCAGTATTTTTTGTAAGCTATATTGACACTTCAAAACGATGGACGATTTTACACGCTTCATAATCAAATTTTCAACTCACCTGCACCAACTGCAGCCATTTGTGGTTGATTGTTAGTCTCTTGTAAACCTGAAGACACCGTTTTCGATGTGGTCGCTGGAGTTGTATTAGCAGTATGATTTGTAGTTGAACCTGGAGTTAAAGGTTGTTGCGTTTGATTTTTTAAATTTGTAGCGGAATTATTATTGGCTGTAGGATTATTTGAAATGTTGTTGGTATTGCCAGCATTCGAAGTGCTACCATCACGATTATTATGCATTTTACTGCGGTTGTTGCTGCGATTACGATAGTTATTGCCACGATAGCCGCGATTGTTGTAACCGCCGCCATTATTATAGTTACCCATATTACGATTATTGTAATAGTTGCCTCGACCACGATATCTAAAGAAAAATATATTTTTTATTGTTAACCTACAAATCTAGAAAACCACAAAAGATATTCAGCCGTATTTAAAACAATAATGTATGCTTGATAAGGGTTTACTACTTTTTTTCTTATGGAAATTTACATACAAAAAATTAGAGAACTTTATGAAACATACATTATTTATCGTAAATACGGCTGTTTAACTTTAAAAACTTACCCTCCACGCCTTGTAGAAGAAACACCAAATGTTTCACTGTTCAACTTGCGTTCCTGACGCCAATCGTAGTTCTTATTCTTTGCACGATCTTGTGCAGTTTCACAGGAGATATTATCAAAGAATGATTTGGTCTTATCGTAACCTACTGTAATTTCCTCCTCTTCAGGTTCATGCTCACCAGCTCCAGTCTCATTACCCGAATCATCTTTTTTATCAGTTTCACCATTCATCTGTGAAGTAGTAGGAGTAGGCGAAGAACACTTTAATTTTTCATTATTTTCCAGGTGTAAAATGCAAATGCACATTTCAACACACACACGCAAATATATATTTGTTTTTTTTTATTATTATTACGACGTTTGTGTTAAAATGTTATACAAATAATATTAACATATGAAAGAACAAATCATACGAGTTGGAAGATACAAAAATCATAGTTGTTTTGAACATAAAAAACAGATCGAAATAATTTTAGTAGAGATATTGTGTAATAGGTGTGTATGTAAATAGAGCATTTCGGATATTGTGCATTAGTGTAGAGTAGTAGTAGCAAGGGTAGGTAAGTGGTGATATTGGAGTTTGTGGATTACAGCGAGCCATGCATGTTATAGAATTAGGAGGATTTTATTTATATTATTGCCAATTTTTATATGTTGTTTTTAGTTTAAATAATTTGTAATTTGGACGATAGCGTTGGATTGGCAGTTGGTTGCAAAGTTGTGGTAGTAGTGTGAGGAATTAATGGAAACAAAAATTTGAAAATAAAAATATTATTTGGTTAGATGTTTAAATTTCAATATAAATAATGTTTAATAGGACGTATGTATTTATATGCTACAGTTGTCTTGTTATTAATTAACTAAGCTATATATTTGAAAAAAAAAATAATAATAATATTGTATTAATTTGAATATAGATAAAATAAATTTATTTTCTACATTTATACATTTTTATTGCCTACTTGAGGAATAGTAACTAACTTTTAGAGTTGGGCACAATCGTTCATTTTACTGTTTCGTTCACATAGTTTAAAATTGTAAAATGATTCTGTTCGTTCATTGACCATAAACTATCCGATGAGTGAGTGTATAGAAAACAAATGAAACAGAGTCTGAACGAATAAAGAGAGAACAGATGAAACTGAAGTAATTGTTTCATTTGTTTCTTACAAGACTTTATTAGAAAAAATTAATGGATAAGAATAATTTTAAATTGTTTTTAAAATTTATTTATTTGTTAAGAAAATAAAAACATAAATTTAAGTAACAAAACTTTGTCCAAAGAAAAACAATGCAAAAATTAACCATATAAATCATAAATTACAGATTCGTTCAATTGAATCGACACAACTCTACTAACATTTAATGCTAATTGTGTTCCTGTTCTCTAATTAACGATTATTTTTTAATAATCTCGATCAGCAAGCTCTAAGCAGTACGATTCAGTAACTTGTTTTAATAGAAACCGATTCGTTAAAAATAGTATGATCTTACGGCAACTCTTATTTGAAATAAGTAAAATAGTCAAGAATCTACCATATGATTTAGTCTTCTGCAGATATAGTCTGTGCTTCCAACTGATTATGAATTCCGCGATTTTACGTTTGCGCATCTTATTTTAATAGTGGTGCTAATTAAAAAAAAAAAAAAAAAACATTTACAGAACATGTCTTAATCAATATTTAAGACATATAATAAAAAAATAGTCGCATTTAAAATGTTACAAAAAATAAAAACAATATTTGAACATTATTTTAATTGCGCATTTTCTTGTAGAGAATAGTTACAGTGCTGGGCAGAACAAAAGCAATAAAATCAGGGTATACCTAAGAATTGTTTTATTTTTACAATACAACAGAAATAATTTTATAAAATAATGCACACATTAAAGGATTAATAAAAACACAAACTTTAAAAGAATTTAACTTTTGATATTTACAAAAACTGGAATACATCAATACAATCTTTAAATCTTCATTTTGTTCTAGTTTTGATATTTTTTCTTAAAATTTTGCAGTTTTAATCGCATTAAATTGAATAATTGAATACCTTATTATAGTTTTCAGTTGGATTTGTTGACTATATAATTCATGGATTGCAACAATTTTAAAGACACAGACAAAATTTTCTACAGAATTTTGCGTCTGGATATAAAACCGCATGCTTAAAAAAGTCTAGCAAAAATTTTAAGCAATTACGTTTAATCCAATCCTTCAAAGATTTTTAAATCATATCAAAATTTTGACTAGATTTCTAAGACTAGATTTTTTCGCTGCCACCTGAAAAGTCGCAATTTTGAAATAGTGTCTCCTACATAATTTTCTGTATTATATATTATTATAAAATAGTGCTACTGCCCACATTTTTTATTCCAAATAAACTTAAAATATACTATATCGAGATATACTTTAAAAAATATGTCAACATGTATGATGATAACCCCTTTTTTGCTTATGTTCTGTACAGCACTGTATATACAATCGTGGTTTTCAAATATTCCGAATAGTCGGTTTTTTGGAAAATGCAGTTGCACTTTTTAAATTGCAGTAGTAGGGTTTACACGAGAAATTTTTCTATATTAACAAGTATCAAAACGTCGGCAGAGCAACTGTAATTTTTTGTTTTTTTGTCATTATATATGGGTACACGTATATAAAATTTTATAATATTTTTTTTCTCATTTTCGTGGAGGAATGTTGTCAAAATCTAATTTCTTTTCTTCCATATTTTTCGTGACTCTAAGCTTAATTTTTTTTTTCTCGTTTGCTTTTAAACTATTAAACACAATGTGAATAAAAAAAATAAAACATATTTTTTGAGAAACTATGTAAAATAAAAACTATGTATTGTTCACTGTTTTCTCTATTTTAAATCCTTGAATTATATTAAAATTGAATTATATAACTAAAAGTACTTCTCAAAATTTTTACTCAACTAAAATAATTGATTATCCAGAATACTTCAGGCCCCGACCGATACGGATAATCGCAATCCTACTGTATAAACTCTTAAATTTGATACCCTCTGTTACATAGAATGATAAAAAAAATCTCGTGTATAGACCCTATGTAAATTTAAAAAATAATTTCATTAAAATTGTTCTAAAAAATTTAGAATTTCTTAATTGTTTTCTCTATGACAGAGTGAAAATAATAAAATTTTACAAGATTTGTTAGAATACTTTTAACCCTTATTTAAGTTTTAACATATAAACAAAATGGTTACTTTCAAATTTCGCTCTCTTAGTGTAATCTCGCATATTATGTCTACATGTAGAGGGTATGTTACTAAAGCGTGAATTAGTTGGTGGCTTATGTGACGCTTCCTCCCGCGAAGGAAACAGCCGATCATTTATTTTGCGTGTATTGTAATGACAACAATTATTGAAACTTGACGTTGATGTGATGTCTGATTCTGTTGAAAACAGAATTTTCGCACGTTGTTCCGTGACAGTTAGCAGTTTTACCAAACAATGCCTTTTTTCTTACAAATAAAAAATATTTAACAAGGCCTTTTCAAATAAAGAATTTATGATTTACTCTGAATTTTTGCTTACAAATGCCAAAAACATACGTCACACGTTATTAGTTTTGAATAATTGCACAAAATTCTTCCCGTAAATAAACGAGATATAAACATCACATTAACAACCAACTAACCCGGCTATTACAAATATAATACTAACACACTGTTTATACATCAAAATAAATTTGTCCCACGCGTGACAAATTCTTATCATGATAAGAAATTGACGTTTGTAATGATAGAAAAATGTGCAGTGTAGACCCAACGGAACTAAATTTAACTTTAAGCTATATTTTTAAAAGATGAATATTCTAACTATTAATATTTCAAACATTATACATAAATTCTCCAACCGATTTTAAAACCGATCACCCTAGTACTTAGTGAGTTGCCCGATTATCGATTTGTTAAAAGTTGCTGAATCGTGATACAGTAATCTTCGGGACTAATTTTGAAAATATTTAGTGTGATTTTAAATGGAATTGTAAAGTACAAAATATGAACATGTAAAAAAAATAAATTAAAACAGTTGGTGGTATCCTTTTTAAAAAAATAACAATTTTAACAACTTTTTCTATTTACTTTTTTGACTGAGATCACAATCATTTAAATTGAAATAAAATAAAAACAAGTCGACTAAAATTTATAACAACAAATACACAAATTATATTATAAAAAATCAATAATAAAAACTCAAAAAGGATACCTGTTCTGATTTGGGTTCATCGCCCACCTTAAGTTTTGATAATTGAGAGCGAAGTTCTTCGAATTTAGTGTTCGCTTGTTCGAAATCAAAATCTTGCTCAAATTTAATGGGGTTGCGTGAAGGCTTCTGCATGCCACCGGGACCATTTGCCGATCTAAAGCCCTGATTTAAAAATGAAATCAAAGAGAGAGAGAGAGAAAAAAACAATAGATATTTACTATCTTATTATTAATATCTTTTAACGATTATTACCATACGCATGTTAACACGTGGTCCACCGCCACGATTACGCATATTATTATTGTTGGGCATGTTACCACGATGTGTATTCCAGTTGTTGCGATTTTGATTGCCCCCTTGGTTATTGCGTTGATTGTAATGATTCATGTTGTTGTAATTGTCCATCATACGACCCGAACGATAATTATCATTATTACGCTGTTGATTGCCGCCACGTTGATTTTGATGATTTTGTCGCTTATGACCAGCATCACGCGATTGTCCACCACCGCCATGGCCAGCATTATTTTGATGATTCGGATGATGTTGTTGTTGATGGTGTTGATTTTGATTGTTATGATGTTGTTGTTGGTGCTGCTGTTGTTGATGAGTTTGTTGTTGTTGCTGTTGATTTTGATTTACCTGCACTCCAATATCGGCCGAAGGACTCTTTCGAGATATGAGACTAATGGGCGTCGTTGAACGTGAAGCACCAGCCAGCATGTCTATGACGGAAACTTTATTAAGTTAAAATTTAATAAGAAAAGAAAAAAGAAATGTATTTGGTGTGTTTTATGAAGTGTTTTTGGAATTTTTAATTTCCATATGAAATGTGTATTATGATTTAAGGAAATAACAAAATATAAATGTTTTTAAATTACACAGTAAATAAAAATTATTTAAATTAAAGAAAAAATCAAACCCAATAAAAATATGTGAGAACTAATATGACGAACAAAACTAAATCAAAATGTATTAAAAAAAACAAATTTTGAATATTTAAATGTTCCCGTACTTATTACAATAAGTTAGGGTTACAAAAGAAAAAAAATACTTAAAGCTGATAACACAAAGCAAAAAACATCTTAAATAAATGTAACTAGATTCAAGTCTACTTTAAATGCTTGGACTTTATAATGACATTATGTCCTTGACAGGCCAAATATATCTTAGTTGAATTCCAAATAACATAAAAGCGAAAAAAAAATAAATGCTAAGACACAAAAGCCACAATAGACCAAGGACCTACTTTATTTTTAGCAAAATTATAAAAAATATGCTGATTTATTTAAAATAAAGAAGTGGGTGACATTGCGCTTTTTAATTTTGTATTAGTCGCCAAACATAGGAAGTCGAAAAACATAGGAAAAATAATTTTTCAACTAATTTTTGTCTAATTTCCTATTTATAGGAAATTTTTGAAACCATTAATAATATATTTGATTTAAATATTAATAAAATATTTGAAAAAATTATTCTATATATTTAATTATATAAATATAGGATGTTTAAAAAAATTGAGCTCGTACTCTATACTTGACATTTTATAAAATCAAGATTTATGCATAAATTGTGGTTATATATTGCTTGGCTTATCTCTATGATTATGACTTCGAAAATGAACACTTTTATAGTTTTCAAGTTTTGAAAAACTTCGAAATGATACAGACGAAATATTTTGGTGTATAAGTTTTTGTGTTTCATATTAATTTATAGTATTTATAAGATAATAAAGTTGGTACCATCCATTTTTTAATATAAACCGAAAAAATTAATTTATAGTTCTTGTTGAAGAAATAATATTTGCTGAATAAGTTACTATTACATTAACATATGAAGTTAAAAGAATATAGATACTTTTCAAAATTTAAAAATATACAGAACAATATTTTTATATCTTTCGTAACACATAGGACATAGAATAGTGCGCAGATTATGATTTTAAAAAATAACTAACCAAAAACATTAAAGAAAAAAATAATGAAAATAATTAAGAATTAAAAAAAAAAAAAAATTATATATTTTTGAAAAAAATACTGGTTTATGATTTTTTAAAATACAGTATCCTCACACCTTGGTCTTTGTGATTATTTAGTGCCGATGCATTTGTTAGAGATAATTTCTTTGTTGTGGAAGTTGTAACAGAAGCCGTAGATGAATTGTTACCAACAACACCTCCACCAATACCTAAGCCTATATTACTTAGAAGACCACCTGAACCACCAATACCAAGGCCGATGCCCAATAGACCAACGTTGTTAATGCCACTGTTGTTATGATTGTTGTTGATGTTGTTGCTACTGTTATTATTATTATTAGTACTGGAGTTTGTATTGTTATTGTTACTATTATTGTTATGAGCACTACTACTGTTGTTAAGATTCGAGCCAATACTATCGACGGTGGTTAGTAAGGAGGATGTACCCAAATTATTTGTATCCGTATTATTACAGCCTGTGCGAAAGAGAATAAAACAATTTTAAGAAGCTAGTTTGAATTTTATATGCGTATGTATCTTGCAGGCAGCCACATATTACTTTAAAGAAATACATTAATTTTGAGACATTAAAATTTTCTTGCCTTAATTATTTAATTTTATCCTAAATTACTTAAGTCATATACATTTATTTTCTATCTGCACAATTTCTTGGTGGTAAAAACAAAAAAGTTCCAACATCTATAATTTTTAAAGTTTTCTTAACAATTCTCGGAAGTTTATTAATTTGTAATTATTATTTTCACCATCTATGTATTAAAATACTTACTTGGTTGCTTCGACTGTGTTTGTGGTTGCTGTCCTTGTGGTGGTTTTTGTTGTGGCGGCACAGGCTGTTGATTTCCACCACCCATCATAAATGGACCTGGAGCACCAGCTCCAGGTGCCAAAGATGGTACAGCACCAGTTCCACCGGTACCTCCGATAGCTCCTAAACCACTCATAGTACCAAAGGGATTACCATATGTACCAGATGTTCCCATGGGGGGTACTTGTTGAGGATTCATGCTTGGCATTGAAAAATGTGGCATCACGTGTTGTCCATTAGGTAGTTGTACTTGCATAATAGCCGGATCATTTGGATGTGGTAGACTATTGTTAATTACGCGTATATCCTTAATATCGGAACCACGGAATAATATATAATCATAGATTTGGCTTTGAGGTGCAATTTGAAATTGTGTTTCACGGTCTTCAGTACCAAATGAACGTACTAAAAATAAATGAAAAATAAATCACAAAGCACGAGACATAAATATTTGGATTAATAAAAACTTAAGAAAATGAGAAGCGAAATCACGACATTCGTTATTTCAATACTATGTGTCGGGAAATAGCTTCGTGAAATTGAAAGACTTAATAATTTTAATATATACAGTGGTGTAAAACATAATAGAAATTAAATTATTTCTTTATATAATTTTCTCTTTCTACTTAAAGGTAAATCGTCTCAAGCGTCCTAATTCAGTTTGGATAAAAATAGGTTGAGCACTAATTTGGTCAAAATTTTTCATTCTTGATCCTTAATAACTATTCCTATTAAAAGGGGATCTATAGATTAGGAACTTCAAAAATGTTTTCAAAATATTATGTCCAAGCAAATGCTATGAACGGAAATTCATAGCTCTTAAAATCAATCCATTGAAATATACATTTCTCCTGAGAGTATATAAATCGAAAAAGCTGGGGGTTATTATCCAACTAAATTCAAAATAAATATCATTCTATTTTTTTATACATAAATAAAAATGAAATGAATTATATATTAAAAAATATTCTTAAATGAAAATATTTTTTAAATGTAAAAATACAACAAAAACTTAATTTTTGTATCTGTCACATAGAGCACAAAATAGATGTTTTTAATAATTTTGAAGGCTTGTAATAAAATTAATTGCATCAATTTCTTTATTCATGCCGTCTAATTATCAGAAGCAAAGGACTATGAAAGATTTTTTAATAGCAATAAACAACTACCACATAATATTGTTCACTTTTTTATTAAACATAAAAGGAACCAAATAATAACTATAATATACTGCTCGAAGATGGAAGTTGGCACTGGTGCAGGTGTATACTTTTTGAGAACTGATATCAGACAGGCTGAGATTCTTTTGGTATCTATAAGGCTCAAGGCTTGATTGAGAGGAATGTTTAACGAGGGTCTGAGATTACTATCTATGTTGATAGTCAGGCAGCGTTATTGGCCATGACTAGTCTGTTTGTTAGATTCAGATTGGTACTTGAGTGCAGGAAGGAATTGAGAAGGTTAATAGATTCCTATATGATTAGACTCCGTTGGGTCCCTGGTCACTGTCACATTCATGGCAACGAAATAGCCGATGAGCTAGTTCGCAATTTTAAGTTCCACACTCTTTATCTTTTCTCTAATATTATTAACTTATCTCCATTTATATATTTCTCTTTCTCTCTCTTTCATAAAGGGATCACAATGGGCCGTTTGGCCTCTGGGTGTAGGCGTGAATACGCCACCCTTTCTAACCTAACCCATATGTATAATATACATGTAGTATTTTCCAACCAGAGGTTTACGCGATAAACATTGCTGCAAGACAACTTATAACATTAAATGCTATATACATGACTAAATTGAAGTAATATTATCAGGCCTATCACAGAAAATATTTTCGATCGAGTGGAATTAATTCCGTAATTTGCTTCTTTAAAAAACATGAAACGAAGACATTTTTCGGAATGAAACCCTAAATCAATTCCACTTAGAAAATTTAATTCCGGAAATAATAATAAATAAAATATCTTTGTTTTATGAAGAAGCGAAGTACGGAAATAAATCCACTTTACCCACGCTGTTCTGGATTAATAATTTCCATTTTATGTGTTAAATGGTGCAATTTATATCACCACAAACCCTTTTCAATTACATACATACTTAACAAAGGAACGAAAATTACATTTTTTAATAACCAAAAATTACAAAATAAAAAAGTAAACAAAATGTGTAAAAATTAACAACACGAATTATGTACGGAAATATTAAAGAGAAACGTCAAAATATCCCCTGAATTTTTTTTCATGCGAAAATGTTTACCCAACAAGTTTCTTTAAATTTTTGTCGTAGGGATAAAACCCTTGTATGAACTATTTCATTCTTTATTTATTTTTTTATTTTAGTCTAATGTTTTTAATTTACGTGTGCATATGAACGTGGGCATATTGAACCATATTCAAATATAATTCTGTAAACTACTTTTGTACGATTTTGCAAGAAAGTAAATAAGTAACTGTAACTAAAACCGTTATACATATTATAACGGTCCTAAGTACCAGAGGGTAAACAAATGAAAAGGTAAACAAAAATGTAAAACAAAAAGGAAGAAAATTAAAAGCAACAGAAATCTAATTAGAATTAAGGAAAAGTTATATATATATATGTATGTAAACGAAATCGTACTTAAATTCATACATTATATACATGCATATGTACATACACATGAGTATATGTATATACAAACAAAAAAATACGGAAATATAAGTATTTACGCATTTTTTATATATGTATGTACATACATATGTACATATATATTTACTATATATAATTGTGTTCGCAATAAATGTGATATATTAGAAAAAGGGGGCAGTAATAAAAAAAATATAACAAAAAGTATGGCGGTGTAAAAATATAGAGCTGATGCCAGCTTGACAATCATTATTTAGCGAAGAATAAAAAAGTCCAAAACTAAGAAAGGTGATTTAAAAGAAAATTTACATACAAAATAAAATATAAAATAATAAAATGAACTTTTTTAAAAAAATAATTCAATATAATTTACAAGTTTACCGTTTGGATGGAGCACCGTTACTCCTTTATGTTCCATGTACATACATATGTATGTACAAATGTAAATCATTTAACATATAAAAACGTAAAATATAATACTTACCACTTGATAAAGCAATTGTACATTCTTGAGGATCCACTGTATAAAGACGACCCTCGTAACGAATATCAGCCTTTGATATAAGGCTGATTTTCGAACCCAACTCCGGCATACCGCCACTCATTTTGTTTTAGTGGCTTTTTCAATTTGCGCAAAAAAGTTCTACTTCTTAGATTTTAAACAATAGAAAATAAATAAAATATGAAAAAATTGTGTGTACAACAATAGTTTTTTTTTCTTGCAGTATTTTTACGTCTATTTTAACAAAGACCCGTGAATACACGTTTACACTTTTTTAAGTAATTCCCGGCAATCTTAAAATTTGCAACTCTTAGTATAATATTAAAGTTTTTTTCAATAAAATTGTTGATAAAATATTGTGAATCGAAAAATTGGCCTTTCTTATTTGTCTTTATTTGCTCAGTCACTATCTTTCACTGCCTTTCGCAAAACGAAAAAACGACTCGGTCGCAAGATGGCTTTTACTCTGAAAATCACTTTCTCACTTTCATTCGTTTTTTAGCGGCCAACAAATTCGCTTTTAACAAAAGTTTTAACTTTTAATCACACAATTAATAGTCTTTTTCCTACTTTAGGCCGAAATTGAGTTAATTTTCCTAAAGGAAAAAATTAAACTTTCCACTTTTTTTAGCTGCCTTTTTCAACGACAGTTGTTCGCCTTGCTTGCCTCGTCAAAAGTGGAAGAAACAGTGTTACATTTTAATACGCAATATGGCGACATTCGTTATACTTTAAAGTAGAAAAGAGACAACCAGAACTCTACCATCTATTAAACGTAACATAATTGAACATATTCAACTACACGAATATACAAAATTTCTTCTAGGTTGTCTGCACTGGAATGAAATTATTTTTGTTGTTTTCCTTTACGTTCATGTTCGTTGTTAGGTAAACACGGTAGACAAAGAGAGATAACTATGGCAGCTAGTATTAGAACTTGTGAGCAAAAGAAGTGCCGTTATAGATTTTTTGCAAAAATATACACAAAAAGATGGCCGAGTTTTTTTATGGCGCGCAATTCGAATGAAATATACCAACCAAGATTTATAGCATAATATTTCCATAATTCGGTTTGTTAAAAAAATATATTAAATGTAATGTGCTTCCAAATAATAAGGAAAGGAATTTTTGAAATTGTTTAAAAAAGCGCCCATGAAATTTCATAGTAATCATCTTTTTGATAGATTGATTACAGTAAAGAGGACACATAAAAGTACACTTATTTTCTCAGAATATTCAACATAACCTTGGTTTCAGTTTGTTTAAAATATTTACAATTTTTAACAGAGAAGGTATACAGTATACAGAAATATTGAAAGAATATAAAAATATGTAAATTTTTTATTATTCAGAAATTAGAGAAATACTTTTTAAATGTTTGGTATTCCATCCAGTATTTGGCATGATATAAAAAAATACAATGTAGTTCCTTTTAATGTCCGTGAAGATAACAAACGTTTTCTTTTTCTTTCCTTTTCAGAGAGTAACAAACTTTTTCAAACTCACTTTTGTAAATATAGTCAAATTTTGTGAATTTAGTACTATATTTTATGTAAATAAATGGCAATACCATTGCAAATACAGTATGTCAAGAAAATATTTTTACATTTAAAGAAAGCAATATTTTCTCAAAGTTTGGCTTTTAAAAAGTACATAATTTTTGGTAAATGTAATATTTTTTATTAAGAATTTGTTAACTGATATATTTATTATATAATGCAAAAAAACCTAATAATTAATGATTTTAACTATTAAAAATAGAGCAAAAAATTATGTGGGAATAAAGAATGGACTCTGTACAAGTATATTAAACACTTTTTGCAAATAAATATTGCTTTATTTTCAGTCTTTATTCATAATTGGAGTTTTTATTTGATGAGGACGTTAATTTTGACATTTGTCTCTCATAAACTCATATTTGTTATTGTATTTTTATCAAACGAGCTTTCAAATCGTATAAATTTTTTTAGTACATCAACTATGTTTCATAAAAATACCGAATTTCTAACTATTCTGAACGAAATACAATGGTACTGACGTGTAGTTAATAGTATCTTAAAAATTGAAAATGTTAAATTTATATTGTCTTTATTTTCTAAATAGTTTTTAAAAGTTTTTGAAGGTTTTCAGTGTACCTGGTATGGGTTCAATTATACTTCAACATAATATTAACATTCCTATACAACCTATAATTCGCTCCTTTCCTTTTTAAACTTGTCAATATAAAACATAGGGAATGATAATTTTGCAACATTTGGCCCCCATAAGAGTATTAATTTTCCACATAGATTTTAACCTGTATTTGTATTTTATAAGTGTTTTTTATTGTTTCATGAAAATTATACTGGAAGTATCCTTTCTAGAACCCATTATCAGGAGCCCTGGTGGATATATTTTTTTTTCCTAGTTTCTTTAACTTTTATCCCTTTCAGTTTTTCTCTTGACCTATTGAATATATAATTTATGAAATAATCATATAATTATAATCGATGAAAAAATTGTAAAACAGCTGTTCTCACAAAAAGTTTCATCTCACTGAAACTTTTTTAACAAAAAATACAAAATTCCAAAAATTGCTTTACATAGCAACAAAACGCATATGTAAAAACAATTTCATTACGGGTAGTTTACAGGGTATAATTAGAAAGTATACTTGTGAGAACAGCTGTTTTACAATTTTTTCATCGACATACCTCGCGGTACTGTTAAATTGTTTTTGTATGCCTATGTAAAATTTTTTCGTGAGTATTTTACACTTCCTCTCCTTTATTCTCTCATTTTCTGTTCATATCATTTTGACATTGTGAGCAGTAGTTTTACACTAACAAAATACAAGGAATTGTTGTTTTTGTAGATCTGCGAGTACTTTATAATTATGCTATGAGACTACAATAAACCACCAGATTCTGACATCTACCACGTCTAATATAGCATAAATGTGAAAATATTTGTTTTTCTCTAGACAATCTATCTAGTGATTGTCTATTAAAAGTATTTATTTAACATTTTAAAGTATTTCTTATTTTAAATTATAGCAGTATATAGACGTTATTTTTGTGTATATATGTATAAATAAAACAATTATTTAATAACAATTTTAAAGGAATGCGCAAGTGTTTTTACAAGAAATGTATTAAAAAAATATTACGTTTATTATTAAATAAAATGTATGTTCAACTGTATTAAAAATTTTGTACAGAAAGGAAATTACATATAAAAATCATTTTAAAAAAATATATGGAGTATAAAAAACTTACAAGATACCTAAAAAAGAATCGAAAAAAACATGTAAGATCGAAATACATGCAACAGGAAAAAATAAATAAAAGTGAAAAAATATACATTTTACTTTTATTCAGTCGTGGTAGTGGTAGCACTGCCAGCACCAGTGTTAACCATTGAATCTAATGTGACTGAAGTTGCAATAGATGATATTGTATCTATTGACTCATTGTGTTGTTGCTTAAATGTGAGTAATGCATCAAGATGATAGATCTCCTGAAGTCCAGTATTTTTTTGTATGGCCAGCATGAAAGCATTTAATTTGCCACTTTCGGTTAAAAGTGTTGGCATGTAAAAAGGAATATAGGAGCGCTTAAATTGTGGACCAATATTTGAATCGTCAACATCTGCATCTAAATCTTTTTGAGCGTTTAACATTTCGTTGGTATATGAACGGTGTAAACGTATTATTTGAATAGACTGGAAATGAGCAACATATAGGAATGGGGCGCGATACATAAATCCACATGGTGTATATTCCCAATTAATGTCATAGGGTCGAGAGCGGCAGCCGTATTCATCAACAAAAACACCACATTCCATGAAACACAGAAGAAATTCTTGTTTCGATATGCGCAGTGCTACAACAGGTTGACAATTTTGTGTATGCGAAAGAGACTGGTCCGCAACGTCCACAAACTCTTCTGCTCCATACGTTGACAAATCAATTTCGAAGAATTTATCGGAACTAACAATTGCGGTGTGGCGTGTAAAGAATATTGAGGAAACTGGAGTCGCAGTATCTAAAGCTCGCACAGGTTTAAATTTCTGTTGTTTAACATCATACTTAAGAATAACAATGCGTGTTGAGGTAGCAGCAATAGCAACAGTATCCAAAGGTTGTTCAATTTCTTGGGAAATTTGTACCAACTTCCATTTTTCTGTGGAAGTTCTATTCGCAAAAGGTAGATCTAAAACAGAAGCTTCCAAGGCAGGTCTTAAACAAGCACTTGCTTGACTTCGGGATTGTAAATGTCTTAGATCACATTGATACAACGATTCACCATTCGCTCCAACCATTATAACTTTGGCCAAAGGCTTTGAAATGACTATGCAACTGACAGCATCTACCCCAGCTATATGAACTAACTTTTGCTGCTTTATATGCCAGGCAAACAGTCCTGTATTACAACCAAGCAGAAGAATTTTATTTTCTTCCATTTCATAGGCACAAGCCACTTCTAAGGTACTTTCAGTGTAATTTTGTGGTACAGAAAATACTAAAGTTCCATGGTATTTTTTATTAGTTACCATTAATGAATCATCACAACTCGTGCCTTCGTTGATATCTAATTTACCCTCGTACGAATATTTTCCTATAGATTCGGCATCAGCGTCTAAATCGGTTTCTAGAGGAGCAGAAGCTTCGACAGTCATTGTTTCCAAACATTTGGCAGCTTTCTCAGAACCAAATGAAGCTAAAATGGCTCCTACATCACCACAGGCCTGTTTCACATCACTGCGACACTTTCGATGTGCTGAGTTCTTACACTCTCTACATTTCCAATAAGCTGCACCTGAAACAATTGAGTTTTTACAAGCTAAACAAATAACTTCTTCTATATTTGTTTCTTGCAAAGCTAATTCAAAACGATGATGAGATTGTAAATGTTTCGAAGTGCCACATTCATCGTTGTCAGTGCTTTGCTTTCTTGGTGATGAAGCTATTGCAACAGATGTCCGATTTTCTTGTTGCTTTCCAGGAGATTTTGCTTGTGATCGTATTGTTACTGAATTATGATCTCTTTGATCATCAACTTTATTTTCTTTACTTTTCAAAGGTGATCTTACAACAACGTTCATTTCTTTTTCTTGTAATTTATCCAATTGTTCTTGTAGAGACTTGGTTTTTAATTTTTCTCTTTTCAACTCCTCTTGTAATGTACGATACAGAATTGAGGTTTCTACCGCAGAAGGTCCTAAGTTTTCTTTTCTGCTCGTATTCGAGGAATTATTTGTGCCAAATATTTTATCAGCTAAAGTTTTCTTTTTCTTTTGAGTCAAATCTTCTACTTTAAGTTGCAAATAATCAATTAATTTCTTATGTTGTGCCAAAGTGGCTTCAGACTTTATGTCTCTTTGTAAATAGAAATTTTCCTTCTCTTCCAATACTCTCTTTAAATCTTGAATTTCATTTTGCAAATCTCCATTCTGCCCGTAAACATCTTTAAGATTTTGTTGTAATTGTTGAGATTCCTCTTTGGTTATAAAGAGATCGGATAATATACGAGCATTTTCCTCTTTCAATTGCAACAGCTCACGCTGCAGATTTTCATTTACTGCTTGCATATTTTGATTTTCATTTTGTAAAACTTCAACTTTTTCTTGTGTAATAAACAAACTGGTAGTTTGTTCCATTACGTATTCCTGTTGATTAGCAAATTTCCTTTGTTGTTCCTCTAGAGTAGAACGACACTCTTGCAATTCATTTGTTAATGTTGAAATTTTTGATTCGGCTGTTTGTTTTTGTAATTGTTCTTCAGCCAATTGTTTCTTTAATTGGGCTTCTAATTCATCCTTTTTACGAATGGCATTATACATTTGATCTAATTTTTCTTTATGCAACTTGTTACATTTTTGTTCTTTTTCTAACATGGACTCGATTTCTGTTAGCTGTGTATCTGTAACTGTACAAGCATATTTCAAACGTTCGTAGTTATCTTGGAGAGTTTTCAATTGAATTTGCAGTCCCGAACACTGATCACTTATATTAGAATAACGATCTTTTTCATCGTTAATCTCTTTAATAAGGGATTTATTTTCAAAATCTAATTTATCACATTTCTGTTGACATTGTTGTAATTTCTGTCGAGCCTCGCTTAATCTTTCCTCCAATTTTTTACAATTCGAAATGTGTTCAATAATCTACGAGAAAATTTATAATGGAAATGTAATAACATTAATAATGGAAATGTAATAAAAACAAATGAAAAAAAAATATTATATTTTGGTAAAATTTCATTAATTCAGAATTTTTGGGAAATATTGAATATTTCAAATAATTTAAAGATCATTGAAATTAACAACAAAATATACATGCAATAAATTACTACGACTTCAACTACGACACTCTTTATAGGAGTGATTAAAATAATAATAATAATAATAATAATAATAATAATAATAATAATAATAATACAATTACTATAATATTATTATTACTATAATATTATTATGATATTATTATTATTATTTTTTTTTTTTTTTTTGTAAAATTTAAAATTTTTGAAAAATTTTGTATTTTTTAAGAATTTTCAATTTTAGTAAAATAATGATTTTTTGGGAAATGTCTGAGGTTTTTTTATTTATTTTTTAAATTCAGATTTTTGTTGAATTTTTTATTTCTATATTTCGGATGATCTGTGAAATTTCGATAATATTAACAAATATAAATTATAAACCACTAAATATTAAAAATAAAATTTTCGCACAAACAAATTTTGAATTTGCTGATAATGAAGATCAGTACTTTCATACTTAATTATGAAAATAGTGTAAGGATAATACTATTCGGAATAGAACTTAAATAAGGGCAAAAGACATTTTAGCTATAAAAGTTATCGGCATAATTAAAAAACACTTACCTCTGATTTACATTTCATACGCTCTTGCTCAGCCCTTTCCCACATATGATGCTCTTTAATGACATCAGCTTTCAAATTTTTAATCTCTTGTTTTAACTCTTCAATTCTTTCTTCTTTTTGTTTTTTAGCTTCTTCGCTTAGTTTACACATACGCAGGGCTTCTTCTTTTTCGGCTTGTATTTTTTTAATACGTTCTTCCGTTAATTCCATTCTCCTCTGAGTCATTTTCTTTTCCGATAATACCTCTTCCAATTGCTTTTCCGCCTTCCATAGAGCTAAACTGGCCGATCGGGCTGATTGTCTTTCGACAATCATTTGTTCTCGTACAGCGGCCAATTTATCTTCAAGCTTTTCATTTTGTTTTTCCAACATATCACCCACAGATTGTCCATTGCCATGACCACCACCACCTTGACCATTTCGTGGAGCTGGTAGCGGTTTGCTAGGCGATAAACTGTGTTCGTTAAATCGTTCTAACATTTCTTCCATTTTTGCCACTATATCTTGCAACTTATCAGCTCTAGCTTTTTGGGTATTTTCGTTTTCTTTGGCCATTTCTAAATCTGCACGTAATTGTTCTTCAATAACGCGTATATCGGTCAGCGAACCAGGTGCTGTTTCATAGGGTGTAGTTTGCGTAGCCAAATTACTTTCAGCTAAATTTTTACTGCATTCAGCCACCTTTTTCATAAATAAAATTTACACAAAATTACAAAAATATTTAAGCAAAGATTCAGTTATAAAAAATAAAAAATGCCTTCTGTTACTTACCTGTATTTCTCTTTCTAAACGATTCATTTCCTGTTGCAATGTTTCAATTTGTTTCTGAGCTTCTGAATATTTTTGTTGATATTCTGTATTTTGTTTATGCAATTCGTTGTTGGCTTTGATCTCTTCATTCAAACGTTTTAATATCTCCTCAGTACTTTTTGCAGTAGCTTGTTTTGCCTCCTCATTAGATTTGGTGCAAATAATACTATCATCCAGTTCACTTCTAACATCTCTTAATTCCATAGTCAAACGTGACTTGTGATCTTTTTCATGTCGTAATTTATTTCGCAAATCAGCTAATTTGTGCTCATAGACATCAATTAAATGGGTTTTATTCTTTTCAAACTCTTCCAGTTCCCGTTGGGCCTGTTCCTTTTGTTGCTTCAGCATTTCTTTATAGTTTTCCATTTTCTCTTGTAAATGTGCACATTCCTCAATCTTGCTCGTAAGTTCTGCTTCACGTTCATCGAGTTTTTTATTAATGGCATTTAGTTCGAACTTCTTTTCAGAGAGTCGTTTTTCATAACGAGCTTCCGTAGCATTTTTCGCATCTTCATATTTTTGACGATTTATACGCAAGAGATCTGTTATGGTGGCCTCTTTCTTCTCCCACATTTCTTGTTCAATCTTCAAAGAGCTCTGTAAAGTTTTTATTTGTGTACGACAATTGGCTAATTCATTGTTTTTCTCTTTAATAATATTTTTCATTTTTGTTATTTCATCTTTGGCATCTTGCAGTACTTTCGACTGAGTATTCGATTGTTTCGCTATCAGTTCAGCTCTTAAAAGTTCTTGTTTTAATTTGGTTATTTCCCCTAAACGTTCCTTGTGCTTTTGTTGCAGTTCCTTAAGTTTATTATTTACTTTAACATATCTTGCATCCTCTATAGCTCCAGCTTCAACTTCGTTTCTTTCCATATGTACAAAACTATAACCAATAAAGGGCAAATCTTTGCCACAAAACTCATTTGAGCCAATCATTGTACTTAAAGATTTCTTAGCGGTTGGACCAGCCGCTTTAGTTTTTTTACGCTGTACATCTTCAAAATTGGATGTATCATCATTGCCTTGCAACTTGGGTATAATTGGAGGTACCTCTGAACGTAAACTTTCCCATTTAATATTTTCAAAGAATGGATGTTTTCGTATGGCTCCATAGTTCAAACGTTTCGAGGGATTAGTAACAAGAGATTCAATTAAATTTTTATAGTTATTGGAAAACTTTAAGTCAACGGGAAAGGTTATTAACTCCTTTAGATGACTCTCCTCGCAATGACTAAGAATTTTTGAATAGGTGTCACCTACATTGTCTTCGTGAAACGGTGTTATTTCACACATTAGTTCATAGCCAATTATACCCATGGACCAATAATCGCAACTGACCTGATTAAGAAAACAAATTATGTGAGGTATTGTACAAGAAAAAAAATAGTTGAAAAAAGTGGGATTTATTTTCATAAATTTTCGTATTTATATCAAATTTGGAACTTTTTAGAAATTTAAACATTAAAGGGTAAAATTTAGAAATTGATTGGAATACAATTTTTGGAACTTCGATAAGTGAAAAAATACCAAAAAAGGGTAAAGGTGGGGATTTGTAGTACTTAAATAGGATTTCTGATTTCACGGAATTTTAATGCAAGTATTGTCCATTAGATCCATGTTTTTTCCGGTTCAAAAATATGACGGTTAAAAAATCAAAAACATTTAAAAACTTGACAACGATGTCAAAACTAAGAATAATTAAACCATTATATATATTAAAACTATATTTTTAAAATTTTTAAAAAGATATTCCACTTTTTTTTTTTTTTCAAATTTATTTTTTGTTAATTTTTTATTTATTTATTCATTTATTTAAAATTCACAGTAATATAAAAAAGCCTCCTTAGGCCAATTAACATATATTACCAAAGATTTCACTCCCTTGAATAAGACAATTCAAACACTAAACAAAAATCACAAAAATTCAATTCCATCTACATCCCTCAATACCTACATATCCATTATGGTTCCCCAGCCAAAAATAAAACAAAAGAATATATCAAAATGTATATATAGTAACACTATTCCCACATAAAGCAGTTAGTATCATCCCATACTTGAAAAGGAACATAATAAAAGAAGTTGACTACCAGAAGCCAGCCAAAAAACCGCCTAAGCTTTCAATCGAAGATACATTATTCGACCTGAAGAAAACAGACCGAAGCTTCACAGTGGCAACACACAATTCCACAACAACGTTGCAATTACTTACAATACAACGGATCGCTCCAAACAGAACAGGTTTCTAATTCTAGGAATAACAAATTTGCAGAATTCCTACGTTAGAATGCGAAAAAGTGAAGAAAGACCGATAGCTTGAACAGGGCGTCCGATTTTTAATAACCTTGAAGCACATCATTAATTTCTATATAAAACAAATTCTCTAAAAGAACAACCCAAAAAAAGCCGAACATATTCTGAAACATGCGTACGACGAGAAATGTTATATACATAACGCACGTATTTTATTTTCTAATGCTGGTACTTTTCGATTGATTTTTCTTAAAGAATTTTAAAATTCCTTTTTTTTTTTACATTATTAAATATAAATTCGGTTTTATTAAATATATATATAACTCGCTTTTTTTAATAACCATTTTGGAACATATTCATGTATACTTAATTTTTTATTCGGATGTGGGGAGCCAAATAGTAATAGTTTTGTTTTATATTTGCATATTTTATATCAAATTCTAAATTTATATTTATATAGATATGAATATTTTTTTTATATTTTTAGGATGTTTTCATATTCGGGATTTTGTAATATATATTTATTGGCCTTGGAAGGCTTCTTTATTTTACTAGATTTAATTAGTAAATAAATGGTACTTATATGTATATATTTTGTTGCTATTAAATTAGTATTACGAAAAGATGTCTGCCCGACAAATTCATAACCTATACCATGGCGTTTGTGCACTATAATTATTTCCGAAATTTTCTGAAATGGGATTTTTTCATTTTTGTTCTCTGACTTATCTTCGTATAGAACATATTCGTACCAAATTTTATGAAAATAGAACTCTACTCATCGTTATGCCAACATAAAGATAAATGCTAAATTTAATTACATTAATTACACAAGGTTCATTTAGATATTTTTTCAGTGTTACAAACATAAAACGCACAAACGTATAATACCCCAATAACCATTGTTGGTGTAGAGATTAAAAAAAAATACAAATTGTACTTTAATTTAAAAAATTTACATTTTCAAAAATTCTTAATTTTAAGATTTGTTTTATCGTAATTCGTTTCTTTCTTATTAAATAGGCACTTTTTGAAAATAGCTAAGTTTACAATTCGTGATTTTTTCAATTCTTTTTTACAAATTTAATTAAAAATAGTTAAAAATTTGTCATATTTTTTTGAATACCAGATTTTTTATAATTATTAGACGTGGGTTAAAAATGCTTTTTATGTGATATCACACTCAATCTTGGAAGAAGTTACTTAACTATTAAAGAAACGAAAAAAAAAAATTTTACTTACATCGTGCATATTTTTATTTAATTTATACGATGAAATAGTTTGTAGCAACTCAGGTGCAATGTAGTCCGGAGTACCAACAGGAGACAAACTAAAAACATGACCATCGCGATCTAAAGCAGCAGCATTACCAAAATCTGCTAATTTAATATGGCCAAAGCGATCGATGAGAATATTTTCCGGTTTAATGTCACGGTGTACATAGCCCATTTCATGGAGAGCATGTATGGCTAATGTTAATTCGGCTAAATAGAAACGTGTCCAAGGTTCATCAAAAGGACCATGACGAGACATTAAACCTAATAAATCGCCACCAGGTAAATATTCCATAATTAAGTACAAATGTTCGTTATCCTAAAAATTAAATTTTTAAATATAAATTTTTTTTACAATAACTTAATTTTACCTGAAAGGCATATTGTAAATTTGTTATCCAATCTGAACACCTTTTAGACATAATATCTCTTTCTTCCTTAACTTGTGAAGTTGTAACAACAGATTTTTTAATCTTTTTCATTGCATAGACATCACCAGTATAGCGTTCCACCACTAAATGAACATTTCCAAAGTAGCCCTTACCAATCAAAGTACGTACACTAAAATCTTGAATATTTACGCGCAAACGGTTGGTTTCTTCCATAATACTACGGTCTAAAAGTTTAAAAGTTTTTATACTAACACCAAATCTAAAACTGTCGTTTTGTATTTACATTTGTTTACAAACTCTGCTATATTCTTATCACGCTTGCGGACAGGTTCTTTATCACATTCCTGATACAACAAATTAAAAGCATCCAGTAGACCCTCACGGGTCATAGTTTCTGCTAAAGCAGCACTAACTCCATAGCTTCTACCGCCACCTTAATTATTTATTTATTTCAATTCGCAGTAATATTCATATTAGTTTTCCGGATTTGTTAAAGTTTACTTTTATTTTTAATTTATATTCTTACCCAGTAAAACATTGTTCAAACGTGTGATTCTCACACTTATAGCATCAGACATTTGTTCCATTTTGTTTTTTTATTCAATAGTTTATTAATATTTTTAATTTCAAACACTTTTTAACAAATTAAAGCATTTTTGATTTTTAAATTCATGCAAATGCATAGAATGGCGGATGAAACAAAGCGTCGTTGATGAAATTTAAAAAGTGAATAAAGAAGCCTAAAATATAAACAGGATTGGGTATTTGTACTGAATACCAAATAATGAATACAGTGTTGTATTTTCACTCTTACTGACAGTGTAACCATAGCATAATAACAAAATACTCGCACATCTACAAAACAATTCCTTGTATTTTGTTAGTGTAAAACTACCGTGCACAATGTCAAAATGCTATGAACAGAAAATGAGAGAATAAAGGAGAGGAAGACTAAAATACTCACGAAAAAAATTTACATGGGAATACAAAACAATTTGACAGTAAGGCGAGGTGTATCAATGAAAAAATTGTAAAACAGCTGTTCTTACGAGTATACTTTCTAATTATACTATGGTGTAAAACTACCGCGCACAATGTCAAAATGCTATGAACAGAAAATGAGAGAATAAAGGAGAGGAAGGTGGTTTTACACTAACAAAATACAAGGAATTGTTGTTTTTGTAGATGTGCAAGTACTTTGTAATTATACTATGGTGTGCTTTAACAACCGTCTTTGCTAGTAGTCTTCACGTAACATAAAATATTTAACATTAACACTAATCAAGGTTTTCGTTTATTTTTGCCTGTTTTACATTCGCCAAAATATGTTCACAAATCCTTGATTTAATTAAAAATTTTACACTCCAACAACTTTTAAATAAGGTATTGTCATACCTTGCGGAACTGTCAAATTGTTTTTGTATTCCTATACAAAGTTTTTTTTGTCAATTCCTAGAGGTATGTCAATGAAAAAATGTAGAAGAGATGTTCTTACTAGTATACTTTTCTTTGGAAGATCAAAATCACCTTTTGGAAACGAACTTATAATTCCCCATGTGTATAAAAAACTTACAGTAAGTTTTTTATTAACAGGATATTTTTTAAATTTCTATTGAAAAACATTCTTTTATAATTTTGTACATATTTTATTTATTCAGTAATGTAATACAAAGTCGTTTCATGGCCAAAATATAAATATTTATTACATAGTAATAAAATCCTGAGTAATAAATAATTAGCTAACGATTATACATATATAATAACAAACATATATAAACAATGACATATACATAAATAATAATGTAAAAATAAAAAATCATAGATATAAATGTAGAAAGTTAATAACATATAATAACATAGGATCACTTACAAATCGGAAAATTTAAAAATAAGTAAAAACAACAAAATGTTCAACTAAGATGCCATTTGCATATTTATGTATATTCATATACACACAGTTTTTATTTATTTATTCTTCAATAGCATAACAGAGCCCAATGGGCCATTAAGAGTTAGTAAATTCACCACTTAACAAAAAAACACAATAATAAATGCAGTATTAACAAATTGATTAAAATTATATGTATAAAACTTGAATTTGAAGAGAAGTAAAGAAAGGAAAGAATATATAAATAGTAAAAAAAAAAGAAATGAATCTCAAGTGCAGACCTTTTGTACTTTAAATAAAAAAAATGCAATAATTTGCTGTTACTTTATTGTATTATATGAAAACAAATGTATAATATAGTAAATTCAAGAACCTTTTATTATAGGTATTATTTTACTAAAAATATTTAAATTTGTAAAATTTTGCTATTATAGATAACTTTTCAAAATATTTAAGGTATTTCTCCAAAAATTTTAGGTAATGTTTTGAGCATAGAAATTACGTAAAATGATTGTCATATGACCTAACTGCAATTCTACCTTTTTTTGCTTAGTTAATTTTATACTCTATTTTAAGGAAATTTTTCTTATGGTTGTTTTTCTATGTGGTTATGATGTATACTAAAAAATGATAGCCTACTTTTCTGTAAACCCTAAATAAAATACAACCCTTGTTTTTTTATTTGCTTTTGTTACTTTCCCACCAATTTCTTTTTTATTTCGAAGTCTCCATTTTGTTTATAACGTTGAAATCTGTCAAAAAAAGAGAGATTTAAAACTCAAAGCATAAAACAAAAAGAAAAGCGTAACAATACGAATATAGACAACATAAAAACCATACGGATTTTGCTTTGGAAAAAATCTATAAAATTGCACAAATCAGATAAGTATACAAACAAGGAAAAATCGTTGGAAAAAAATAAAAGAAATTTGCATTACTTTTTATAACAAACGAGATTAAATATATATAATGGCACAAAATATAAGTCCTGAACATAGTGGACTCTCAGGCGGTTCTCAGGGTGTTAAGCATAATGATGATTCAGTACCTATAAAGGATAATCACGCTGTTAGTAAAAGGTAAAAATTTATAATGAACAATGTTAAAATATTGAATAAAATGATTTATTGTTTTTAGACTGCAAAAAGAATTAATGAGTTTAATGATGACCACCGAAAAGGGTATTTCGGCCTTTCCTGACGGTGAAAATATTTTCAAGTGGATTGGCACCATAGCTGGACCTGTAAATACAGTTTACGCTACACAGAAATATCGTTTATCCTTGGAATTTCCCAATTCGTATCCATATGCTCCTCCTATAGTAAAATTTTTAACACCCTGCTTTCACCCCAATGTTGACCTGCAAGGTGCCATTTGTTTGGACATATTAAAGGATAAATGGTCGGCGTTATACGATGTTCGCACCATTTTATTGTCTATACAATCTCTTCTCGGAGAGCCCAACAACGACAGCCCCTTAAACGCGCAGGCAGCGATGATGTGGGCCGATCAGACGGAGTACAAAAAATATCTTGATGCATTTTATGAAAAACATCAAGATACATAAATTTTATTACATTTAACAATATATTACCCTTCGAAATCTTTAACCAAACACATGCCATCCTTTTCATTGATTTTAGTAAATGTTTGTATGTCTATTGGAATTTTTAGTTTTATAACATCTAATTTTTACGCATCCTATTTAAAACAAATGCTGATCTTAGAAGAAAACTAAAGGTTATACCAACAAAAAAGAGATGCCTCATATCACGTTAAATATTTGATTTTAAGCTAAATTTAGTTGAATCTCTACATTTCTGTTTTAAATATTTTTTTATATATTAGATTATACTTAAAAACATATTAAAATCTTTATTAGAAATCCTTTTATAATTTATAGTCTATACCATGCATTTCATTCTAAAACTCATAACCATTGATTTTTTAAGTATTAATTTGAATTTTAAATCTTAAGTCTTTTTCAAAATTGTATGGTCTTTGAGATTTAAAACTAAATATAAACCAATAAAATATTGTAACACCTTTTAAGTTTATGTTAAATATTCTGACTTTTAGTAAAAAACTGTCTAAAGCAGAATTTTAAAAGTTATTTGAAGTTTGGTGTAGATTTTTTTTAATTGGGACAAGAATTTTTATTTTCTATTTTTTTTTTTTGCGAGCTGGTCCATAAAAATCAATGAAACTAAAATTCGTAACATTATTGAATTATGTATTCTTAAAATTATAGCAACTTTTTATAATTTATAAATGAACTAAACTTTTTTATTTAAAACTAAGTTTAAGCTTTTTCTTTTTCAACTCATCTTTTGTAAATTCAACATTTTCTTTAGTAGCTCTGCTATCATCATCTATTTCTTCCTCCTTCAGGCAATGGCTTTTAACGAAATCTTTAGCCTTTTTATTAAATAATTCTTTATTTGATTTATATTCATCAGCCGCATCGCCTTGTAGGGGATCATCAGGATTCGGATTTGCCAGCAAAAGTTGGATAGATAATAATAAAGATTCTAAAGTAATGGCAGGATTATAGGAACCAGTAGGAGGCATCCGTAAAAGATCCAAACAAATTTTACCCGCTTTTCGAAAAAATGTGTTAAATTATTGCGGTAAAATAAATTAAACACTTACAATTATCTATGTTAGGATGATACACGGGTGTAACAAATTTAAATGTGGGCGGGCGAAAAGGATATTGTTCTCCAAAATGTATACTGAGTTTAAAAATTCCCTTTTCATATGGTGATCCATTAGGACCGGGTATATGAGCTTCTAAATTAGACAAATCATCAGGTGAAGATGGCAATGTTGAGCATTTAATGCCTGAAGTATATAAATATTAATGAAATGTGAATATTTTTTATTACAAAATTACCATGTTCCTTTTGTGATTTTTGTAATTGATGAAGCTCAACGGGTATACGCATTTTCTTAATTTTTGAGTTATTCATAATTATTTTTTACACGGAAGAAAATAAATTAAAATAGTTAAATAAAGAAATAAATACACCACAAAATCTTCGTTATGTTTGTGTCCTTCGAAAGTGTACTAGAGATCAACGCTGAAAAGTTTTAGTGGCGGCGGCTTATCTAAAAATTGTTGGCGGCGGCTCAAAATCGGCTGTTAGCCGGCTGAGATGTGAACATAACATATTTTTATTTCCAAGTTTTCGTATCGTCTTATGGAGCACATTGGTGTGTCCAAGTCACCTTAGATATAAGGGGAACCGAACACAGTTTGTTTGAACATAATTTATAAGTGTTTCTTACAAACTTTATCGCATAAATTTTGTATTAATTATACTTCTGAAGTGTTTACATTTCAAAACGGTCAGCAATCGTATATGACATACGATAGTTCTGCGGAAGTATTGAGTATTAGTATCGAGTACCGAACATTTGCCAGTTTTTCTTGGGTACTCAATATTATAAAGTATTTAGCGAATACTTTCAAAGTTTAATTTTTTAATGATATCATAGTATAATTAGAAAGTATACTCGTAAGAACGGCTGTTTTACAATTTTTTAATTGACATACCTCGCGGTACTGTCAAATTGTTTTTGTATTCCTATGTAAAATTTCATAGTATAATTAGAAAGTATACTCGTAAGAACAGCTGTTTTACAATTTTT
>MINK01172173.1:32325-43687 GCA_001735545.1 Phormia regina
GAGTATTTTAGTCTTCCTCTCTTTTATTCTCTCATTTTCTGTTCATAGCATTTTGACAAATTTCAATAAA
Source organism: Phormia regina (assembly GCA_001735545.1). NCBI lineage: Eukaryota > Metazoa > Arthropoda > Insecta > Diptera > Calliphoridae > Phormia > Phormia regina. The sequence goes on from MINK01172173.1 coordinate 32,396, forward strand.
ATTTGCAAGAAGTATTTCTCATTGGAAGTGATACGGTTTTATACCCATGTCTCTTTCCAGTCCAAAAATATGAAAAACTAGACAAGATTTACAATTTAATTGCTTACAACTTCTAAAATATAAATGGTAGATATCTAATCTTAGTTAATTATTTAAAACTAATAAATTAAAAACTAATATCAAAATACCAAAAATTCAAATATCAAATGACTCTCAATTAATGAACATTAAAAGTTAAAAAAAAACTTTTTAAGCTTTCATGTTTTTACTAAAAATTGTTCACACTTCTGAGACGTTCACGTTTTCGCGAGTGCAATACATTCTTCCCAGAAAGGTAAGGGATATTTTATTCGCTGAAACAATCAAGATCCTTAAATGCATGTTTAGTGTGCAAGAATCTTTTTTTAGTCTGCGGTATAAGTGTCTTCAAATAGTTAAGTCTCCTCAAGAAGATTTGGTTTCTTAGGCAGCTCGTATAAATTATTATAATAATGCCGATCAATTCAAATGTCTTGTTTATGTTTGCGGATTACATTCTCATACAGATGCAGAGATTCGTATGAAGTCTTTGTCAATTTTTGGTTACGATTCCAGTCAATCACTAAATAAATTAGTGACAGCGGCTCAGACAATGATAAATTTAAATAGTAAGTTTCCAAACAAATTGGAAACAATTACCAAATGCTAACAGTTTTAACTTACATTTACCACATTTAATCAGAGAAGCTTCTTCGCGTTTATATGGGTAGCATATGCAAATCGTGGCCGTGTGTAAAATATTTGTCACACATCACACAACGATGTTTTAATATAACATCGTTGGACGATGAATACGCAGCTTTTCCATACACTATGCATACATTCAAATAACATGGATAAACTGCTAGCACTGTTTTGAAATCAATTTCTTATACTGTCACTGTACTGAGCTCCAGAAATTGTACATTGGACCGGCAGATTAAAGCAATATAATTAGCTGGTATTTAAATAATTAATGGGAATTCTTAGCATTTAACGAGACTCATCACTGTTAAGTTTTAAGATTTTGTTAAAAAAAAAAATACTTTGTCAATTCTACGAACACAAAGTGGCATATTGTTGAACACGATAAAGTGATTTTTTTTGGTTACAATGAGCCGGAAAAACATTTGTACATTCTTTGCTTAAATCAAGATCTTCAGCACAGTTGATTTCGGGTTATTAGTTATAGACCTTCAAATTTTCAATATAAATAATATTCATGCCACTTAAGAGCACTTATAAATAAATACCTTTTCAATGATATATAAAAGTACCATATTATAATATGGGAACAAAATTGACATTTTCCATAAAAATTGCAAAACTTAAAAAAAATTAGGATTTTCGAAAAAAAGCTTTTTAAGCGAAGTCGGTGTTCGACATACCCAGAGGAGAAAGCATTTATTAAGGCGGAAAAAATATAATAATTTCAAGTGTGCTGATCATCTTGATTTGTTCCAAAAAAAAAATATTAGTACAATTTTTTTATACTTAATACTATAAAGTCTATAATTTGCCCCTTCACGAATTTTGTGGTAATGGTGTAGGGTATCATATAATTGGACTTGATGGACTATATTTTAGTCAGCTGTCATGAAAGAAATTACTGGTAAAAACAAAAACCGATTGTAACAAACAAAAATTTATGGTGGTGAATTTAGTTCTTTTAATAAAAGAATAAGATAATAAAGTATAATAAATAAAATCTAAAAAAATTTAAAGAAAGATTCAATAAATGAAAGTGTAACATAACGAGTTTAAAATATATGTATATCTTTTAAATACAACCAATTTTTTAAATAGAACTCAATTTTCCAAAACTCATATACATACATACATATGTATGTACATAGTATGCATATATAATATAAACAAAAACGTCTTGAACATAGTACATCCTATAGAAAAATTGAAATGTTTCAATTTTAAGTATTTCCTTATACAACATAACGCACCAAAGAAAGGCGTCCTATTTTACAAAATTATTATATTATTGTTATTTTATTAAAATAATATTGAATGCACTGTCATCTAATGGTTTATATGCGAATCATACTCACCACTTTGGTGAGCATTACGTGCCTGTTGGGTGATAATTTCGTTGAATTAACTCAGCATCCATTGTTAAAAGCATTGGCTGATAATGCTACACATGCCGCAATTGGTGCACTATCAGGAATTGCCTTTGCAGTACAATTTTACGATAAGACTAGTCATTTCTTTGGATGGTTTTTGATATTTACCTGTTTTGCATGTTCTTCATTAATTGATGTGGATCATTTCATAGCTGCTAGAAGCTGGAACTTGGAAGTAAGAAAAAAAGGATTTAATCTTTCACATTGTTATTAATTTAAATATTTTAATTTCAGGATGCCACAAATCTATTACGGCGTCCTTTTCTCCATTGTTCAACGTTAATTTTTGGATTGTTATTCATTTATATCTGCACTGCTTGTCTCAATTTCTTTAAATGGAGCCTCTTCTTTGGTGTATTATTGTGTGCCTTTGTAACACATCATACTCGTGATGCCATTAGACGTGGCTATTGGTTCTATCCCTGGGGTCATACCGACAAAATGCCTAATTTAGCTTATATAATCGTAACAATTGTAACGCCATATGCAATTGGCTACATACATGCCTTGTGTCGCAGTACGTTTGTACAACAATTTATAGGACAATATATTAAATTAAATGATAACTATCATCAGCACAAAGATATCAGAGGTTATAGATACATGCAGGTATAATTTATTCTAAACACTCCAATAAATATAAAAAGCTTTATTAGATTTTTAATCATAAAAACAATTTGAAAATGAAACTAATAACACTTGTGATAGTAAAAAACATAAAAACACACATACAATTATTGTAAAATCAGAAAAATTAGCTCACTATAAAAACGACATAGGCTCTTTATCTAATAATGATACCATTTTGGAGATTTTATAAAAATCTATACTTCCATAGTTTTATTAATATCTTTAAAACTTATCCTATAAATACTTTTGTAATAAGCTTCAGATTTTTTTATTTTTTAATAATAATGTGATATCATTAGAATTTAGTAATAATTATAAATAAAAGATTTAGTGCTATTTTTTCCTTTATTTTAAGTAGTATGTATACTTGAAGTGTATAACACTAAAATTTTGTTAAATGCATTGCAAAACAAAAAATAAAATTGTTGAATTTAAAATAAAATAACAGTTTTCGTTTTTACTCTTCCAAATCCAAATATTTATTTATGCATAAAATTGTTAGCAGATATGTACTTACATACAAGTATATATTTAACAAATTTGTTGTGTTGCTTGTTAAAATATATTTTTGAAATTTCAGTGAAATTTTTGGTGAATATTTAAATTTATGTTTATTGATTTTTGTATTCAAAAATTTTTGTATTTTTGAATACAAATGAATGTTAAAATCATAATTTCAGAGTGGGTTAATACAATTTTTTATTTACTTTTTTTTGGGAAAAATTTAATTTTTATATATGTATTTTGAAATCGGACAGATTTTAAGTTTTCTGAAATAAACGCCTAAATAAAAAATAATAAAAATAAAGCAAGAAGTAAAAATGGAAAATTAATATTTTCAAATTTTTATTATATTCATACTATGATTTTATAGAAATCGATTAGCTCAAAAATTTAATAAACTAAAGAATTCGATCACATCAATTTAATGTTCAGTTCTTTAAAGACCAATTATAGAAGTCCCAATTCCGCTAGGAAAATCTCAAGTAGTTGATTCGATTGTAGTAGTTGCTTCACTGACAATGATATAACATTGTCAGTGAAGCAGTATAAACGCGATGAGTTCAAAAAATCAGACTACGTTCAAATAAATATTCAGGTATGTGATGAAAACCGATCGTTTTCAAAACGAATCGGTTTTGAAAATTGTGATGATAATACGTGTTCCTATATGAAAAAAAATTGATTCTATTACAGCATAGCGGTAATTTAAAATAACACAACTTACATATTAAGTTAGTTTTTTAAAACATTTCTTGGTATTAAAATGTATAGTGGCTTTTTATAGTGAAAATTTTGTACTATGCGTATGGAAAAATGGTTTCTATGAGGTGTAGGTATTTTTAAACATATCCACATGTTAAAGTGAAATATTTAAAGGAGTATTTCATTAACATATTCCTATTTTTAATGCAACTCCAATCCCGAAAGATATTTTTATGAAGGCTATGTAAAATAATGTTAATATGCTAAGTTTACGTTAATAAGCTTTTAATAATCAAATCCGCTCCATCCATTTTGACGTCATAGAACCTTCATTTATTGCAAATTTGTGCTATTATTGGTTCAAATTATTTAACATACACATTTTGTCCTCTATGACAACTATAAAAATATAGTATGTATTGTACCTTTTTAAATAAAAAATAATTTTAAAGAGATTTTTATTTTTATTCAAAAACTGAACATGTGTTTTTAATCTAAAAATTTAAGTTTGCACTTGGTTTTCTTTTAAAGATTTCTAAAATTTTAAGAGTATTAAAATTATCTTCAAAAATAAATTAACACAAAATTAAAACGTACACATTTAAAATATTAGTAAACTATTTATATATATATGTAAAATTAATAGCCTACATAATTTAATTATTATTAAATATTTTTAATTTTTGTACCAGGTGGATGATAATGAGCCTTTTGGTGGTATTAGAAAAAACAACTAGTTTCTCATGCATATTTAAATGCAGATAGAGTTAATTGAAAACATTAGTTTCAGCGGTAAATTCATCTTGACCATAAAGAATATCTTCATTAGATTCTGCTATTTTTTGGCTTTCAAACTGTTCTCGATTAAATGTATTTTCTTCTCCGGTACGTAAACGTTGATAGACTAGAATATTTTTGCCACTTCTTGTTTGTACATGCTGCAAAAGAGAGTCAATTTTTAACTGTTTCTCCTTAATAATGTTGGACCATTCATTAAGGACTAATTGGGGGTCAACATTATTGTTTACCTCCGAATTAGTAACACTAAACAATAGTTTATAGTCAACCAGAAATTCATTGATCTGTTGAGCCAAATTTTCATACAATACCACATGCGAGGGCTTCGCTGTTCGTGGATATGAAGGAATATGTGAACGCAACCAGTGAACAGGTGACTCAAAGAATTGATCAGCTTCATCCTTATAGTTATTTTTTTGGCTTAGATTAGGCTCGCAGGTCAAAAAACGCATTGTTACATTTTGATGTATATGACTAGATTAAAAAATGTAAATAAACTTTTTAATAATTAAGAAATTTTATAAAGTTAAAATTTTACCTATAATAGGGTGTAGAATGACACGGCATTAAAAATAAAATACTAGCCGAATGCTTTTGTTCATCACGATATTCCTTGGCTATGTTTTGTAGTTTATCCATTACTTCCAATGGTCCTTTTTGGTGGATTGTGCTCAAATACCAAGCAGGCAGTGCGTTACCAAGTACAATAATGGTGGCAATAAACCATAACGATAATCTAAAAATATTTGAATAATTAAAATTAGTATAACTATAAAATTGTTTATTTCTTTCATTCTCTAATACCTCGAAGCTTTATAACTCCATCTTGTTAAGGTATCGGCAGTAATGTACAAACACAATGGCAGTAAAACACTTACAAATCTAAATTCTTTATGTTCAATTGCACTCAAGGCACAAAGTGAGAGTAAAATTGTGATTAGTAATTGCTTGCGTACAGGATATACCTCACTATGTCGCACAGTCTCCATGACGCCAAAAAGGAAGGGTAGAAATGTAATACCCAAAACTGTGGGTAAACCAACGGTAAAGTACCAATACCTATAAATTTTAAGAGAATTATTTAATATAAATATTTAGCTTCTGCATTTTTATACTCACCAAGGATGAGAGCCATAAAAGCTTCCAATATTATGGAAAATATTATATTTTAAAAATTCATAGGGTGTTACCAAAAGTTGTCCATGCATCCATGAATCAATGCCAACACAAATAGCACTAATGATTAACCTTTAAAGATACAATTACAAACATTAAATATAATTTGTTGATGAAAATAATAAAACATAATACTTACCCAATTATTAAGAAATGTTTAAAAACTAATTCAGCCCATGATAATTTCGTTTTACGTAAATGGTAAAACACCAATGGCAACCATATTAAAATAGCTGTTGGTCTTAGGAAACAACATAATGCAGCCGGCCACAAATAGGCAACACTTTCTCCATACCAAGGGAAATAGCTTAAGGCTATTGTCGTTAAAGATGTCTCCAAAGTGTTTGCCAAAGTACGAGAGCCGGTATAAAACCAAAACCATGGAACTATTATTAAGAAAAGTGCCCATTTCTTTTTACCAGACCAAACAAAGAAACGATAATCCGAATACGCAGATAAGGTGGCCTGTAAAATGCGTGGCAACAATACTAACAATTGAGCAGAATCCAAGCTTAACAAAGCTAACAACTTATAGGCGCCAGCTATAATAAGAGGATACACATAACTGCGTATACCTTGCGCCCATTCCCAAGTTAAATAACCATATCTAGAATTTAAATTTATGATAATTATCACATATCAAGTCTTTTGAAAGCAATATTGAACTTACCCAAAGGTTAATTTATGAGCTACTTCTAAGCTCTGCCAGTATTCATCTGGCACATAAAACGTTTTCACTACAAATACTGAGGACAAACGTACAGCAAACAGCAGCAGAAATACCAATAATAAATTCATCTTTTCACCAATTTTTCATAAAAATATTCACGATTTTTATATTATTTAATAAATATAAAAGATTATTTTAAATTTTATACCAGGGCCGTTGATCAAATTTCTACAATAAGAAACTAGTTTAATTTATAATGAGCCACGTTTTTGTCAAAAACAAAGTAAAATTCACTTATATTCTTCAAATTGCCTTAAAATAAAATATGTTATGCGTTAATGCTTTGGTCACAAAAAGCTAAAAATAAACAAAATATAAGTAAAATATTTTTGCTATTAATTGTGAACTAAAAAAATCAAAATAAAAAAACAGGCCGGTTTGTTGTTGTACGATTATTTATATGACGTCATCAATAAAATGACGCTTACATCGTCGAAAAACTTGGCACCATGTTTTAATAATTGTTACCAGATTGAGATTAAAAAGTGACACAAATAGTGAAATAGAAAATGTGTGCCAAGATAGCGTCGACAAATCTAATTTGAATTCCCAAGCCGGGAAGTCAAATAAAATACCCAATTCGATTACATGAATAACAAAAAACGATATTTAAAACACTAATAATATGCATATATTTATTTTTCTTTTTGTTGGACTTACGCGTATAATTATACTACGGGTTTACATAAAGAAATAAAAAAATAGTTTTGTATACATTGCAATGTATTTTAATCAGTTATTTTTGACACTTCATTTACACAAAAGTTGGGTTGTTGTATTTGTTGCCTCGACGATTAAACCTGTTTACTGTGTCCTGCTAGCAAGTATACAATTTGTTCCGACCGGCTAATTGAAAATGAATTATCTGACAATTTTGGGCTACCAGACTGAGCGGCGTTGGTATATGGCGGAAGCCGGGCTAAAACTCGCCAGATGGGGCGGAGTTCATGCTCAGCCGGTAGCTAATAGCCGATAGACAAAAAAATATACCAGCTGAAAAATTATTAACAAGAATTATAAAAATTACATTTCATATGGGGACCCGAAGTGATTTTTGCCCTCCCACAAGGGTACTGAATTACCCTAACCATGGTAACTTAGTTGACATTTCGTTATCCATAAAGCTACCCTATCTCATCCTACACTACTTGTTCCAATCACTTACCTTACTATTTTGTTTACCACATATTTAAAATATAACTCATTTCATTTTCAAAAAAATAGTTATAAATGTTTCTTTTATTTATATCAATAAAATGGAAAGGTAAAGCAAGAGAATCATTATTCACAACATATAATGAAGAAAATTTAAGCAAAATAATAACACATTTACATATAAGTTGAAATCTCATTTAAATGAGACATTTTAATAATAATTAAATAGCATTATACAAATTTTGGACTAGATCAGATTTTATTAGTATGCAATTGTTTAAAAATAATTTACATATTAAAAATTGTAGACGGGAAGACTCGACCATATATTTCTCTAAGCCATACACCCCACAAACCTTAGGTTGTTAGGGTGTGATGCATTTGTTCAGATGTTTGTACGCAAACATCAGAAGTAGGGTATAAAAAGTACCATTAAGAAAACTAAATACTTATTTTTTTAGATGGATGTCATTTCGAAGGTATGTCTCCTGCATCCGAAGTATCAGATTACCATAATTATAAAGGATGTAATTCAACAGTATTGCTTGCTGTTGTTGACTACAGATTCCGTTTTCTTGGTCGATGTAATGACTCTGCAATATTTGAAAATTCAAAATTCAGAAAAATTTTACAAAATCCGATTTTTCAAGAAAAAGCAATTACATGTAATAGCGTTTCTATACCTATATTGTTAATTGGTGATTCTGCTTTCAAATTGAGTCGATGATGAAACCACACCCTTTTCGGGTTAATGCTCCTACAGCAGAAAGAACGATTAATTATACGTTATCGAAATGTCGAAGAGTAGTCGAGAATGGCTTTTGTGATTTGAAAGCAAGATTTCGCCGTCTTGGTAAGGGACTCGATAATAATATTGAAAATGTCAATAATATAATAAAATGCTGTTGCGTATTACATAACTTTTTGAATGATCAAAATGAAGATATCAATGAGATTTGGCTTCAAAACACTATTGATCAAAACATCAGTAGAGTTCGAGTAAACGAAGAATTTATATATGATCATAACTCTAGAGGCGAGGAAATAAGAAATGCTATTGCGAATTATTTAGTAAACCAATCCTAAATAAAAATATTTAGTTCTTTAAATTTTATTATTATGTTTATTTATTTAAAAAGGCTCTTAATATCTCATTCTTTTCTTTTTCAATTGTTATCATTTCTTCATGTAGTTTCAAAATTTTCATTTCCGTTTCCGCATGTTTTTCCAGTTCTGTTTTTATTATATTATTAGAATCTTCTATTTTCCTTTTCAAAAGACGTTCTCTTCCTTTTTATTGCAGGGACATTACATTCGATATCGACTAAATTATATCTTGCTTTATTTGGTCTTCCTCTTTTGGAGGTGGAAGGGGTATTTACCACCTGTGTGAGTGAATCTTCTGAAAAATCCAGTTCTTCTAAAATTTCCATTTCATGCTCCAGTATTGTATCAGTTATATCTCTATATTCTAAAAAATAATAGTTTTTATATTATTGGAATTGAAACTCAAAATTTTTTCTAACACAAAATAGTATAAACTAAGTAGAAATTTGCATACCAATACTTTCTTCCATTAACGATTCCATACAATCCGATTTAAACGGCCCCAATATAGAATGTACTCTATTATAAAATTTCCATTACGACGGTGAACCCCAGATGGTTCAACTTTACTCTTCTCTTCTCTAAAAAGTATTAAATTAATTTTTATGAATAGCGAATATAAAAATATCTTAGTTATATTTATTTTTTAAGTTATGCATTTTAACTTTAATTTCTTCTGCTGTAACCATAAACCCTTTACTTAACATCGCAGCCTTCATTTCTTCATATATATATGGTTGTTTCTACGGCAGCCTCGATATTTCATCCTTGTTCCATTTCAAAATTATAATTTTATTTATATTTATTATTTATATTTATCGATATTTTTGAAAATGTTTAACTAGATTTTGACGAAATCTCTTAATAAACTAGATTTCATTTTGTATAGGAAATCTAATTAAAATGATTTGAGACTATTTTCTTCTAAAAATATAAATAAATTTCATGAAAAAAAAAAAATATTTTTAACAATATTTTGGATGGAAATATTCAGAATGATTTAAATATATTATGTAAATATGCCACTTTAAAATTTTATGTAAGAATAATAATATTTAAATATTAAATGCTATAGTAATTGTTATCTTAAGATAAAAGTTAGGAAATACCTTTATTTTCTTTTATTAAGAGGAAAAATAATTCACTCTTAAAGAAAATAAGCCGATCAGGTGCCTGATGTTTATTTCCCTTTAAACATCAGGCACCTGATCGGCTTATTTTCTTTAAGAGTGAATTACTTTTTCTCTTAATAAAAGAAAATAAAGGTAATATTATTTATTTATAATTATAAGTAAATAAATGAAAAGCGTTCTAATGTCGCTTCTAATAATTTAACTATTAATCAAATAATGTTTTTGCATTCCAACATATCTAATGAACATTTTGAATTTGAATAAAAACTATAAAACCATATTCCTATTTAGTATAAAAATGTATTTTTTTCTTTTTTATACCCTACAATACCATAGGTGGTTGGATATTATGTGTATGTGTGCAAATATTGTAAAGCAGAGAAAAAAATTTTCCTACATCCACCTTTAAGTATACCGTTCGACTCAGAATCACTTTTTGAGNNAGCTTACTGTTGAAGCCGGTATCTGTCACGTTAATAAGGCTATAAGAAATTGTACTTTTTATTAATATCGCTACAAAAACTGGCGAATTATCATAAATAAAATTATACCCCTTTAGTTTTATATTTTTGTTTTTGCGTAAGTGGCACTCCTGAATAAAGGCGATATCAATATTGTTGTATACTAAGGTGTTGAGAAGATCAATACGACGGCTTAAATTGACAAGTGATCGCACATTGAATGTTAAGAAGTTAATGGATCTAAGGCCCATAAACCGATTTTATTTTATTCAGCAGACGCAAAAACTCTGGTTTGGCCTCGGACTTTGACATTTTCTTGTAGTTGCTTAAGAACTGGTTTATTTCATTCTGCAGTGATAATTCCCCGGGTTCCAAAAAGTACTTCGTTAATTAACAAACTCATCTATGTTAGTGGACTTAGATCTTTGATGAGACACGTTTTGCTCCTTACTTACATTAAATAAACTAGCAAATGATTTACCATGGCATGTTAAAGAAGAATTTATAACTTTGTTTACTTTATTGATTGCAGAAGTTTTCTCATCATGAATCTTATTCAACCGTTCATTTTTATTGGCTACGTATTTCTTATATACTGGGCAGCCTCTCCAGTTAGCGGGATGGCCTAACTCACAACAGTTGGTGCAGCATGGTTCAGAGTCAGTTTTACCAATACGAGAGCAGGCACCAGGCAAATGTGACTCCTTACATTTGACACACTTAAATTCAGAGTTGCAATT